>JAKSZP010010750.1:0-129204 GCA_022478985.1 Massospora cicadina | reverse complement strand
TTTTTATTATAATATAATAACTACAGCGGATCCTCCTTGTTCTGATCATTCTAAACTACAACAACCTAACCTCATTGATCCTCTCATCTCGCTTATATTGTAGTGACTTCAGATGATACTGCTTTCATGGCTTAGTAACTCAATTCTCCATATCTCATTGGTTTTGTCAATTCTTCATTTGCTAATCTCACAACGCCTAACTCAAGGCGATTTACCAACAACCCAATATTGCCTCATTTTGAGGTGCTTAAATTATCATAACTCATATCAAACTTGGCGGATTCCATCCATTCCGCCATAATGACTTAGGGCTTATTATCCAGTCATATCAGAATCGTGACAGCCTTATTCTGGGGTTGAACTCACAACAGCTCTTTAGGACAAGTCTCTAGTAATTAGGCCTGACGCCTAAGATTCTATAATGTCTATTATAACCATTATTATCATGACACAGTTTAGTACAGATATCAAATCTGATCTTCGATGATCTGATTATATCTCTCATTGGATATCCTAATCTGTCCAACTGTATTATATTACTGATTTAAGTAATATCACAAGCGACCCTAATAAAGGGTCAAAATATTCCAAATATATGACATGTTCTAATTCTCTTCTATAATACTTGATTAAATAAAAGTCACTTCAAGGACTGATAAACCTTAGAGTGAAAATAGTCATTGAGGGCCTCTTACTTCTGTTTATTCTGAGAATATCTTTTTATTCTCTTTAACTTGTGTCAGGACAGAGTATTGACCTAGTGGATTTATATATATGCCTTCTATAAAGGAATCTAATTTCCTCGCTAATATTACCTATTTGATCAACTCCAAATCCAGCATCAAGGGCTTTTAGGGTTCAGCTAATGTAAAGCCAAATTTTAAGAATCACCAAATGCACTTTGTTGAGGGATTCAGCATTAAGATGGTATCTTCTGAGGAGTCATTCCATGACTTCTTCAATTTGTTTAGGGGTACGTTGGACATTCTATCTACCAACTGAGAGGCCAACGACCTATGGGAAGAGCTCCATGGCAGGAGCTTTGGCTTCCTCATCTGAACTACTAAGTTGGAAGTGTTCGTAGAAGGGCTCTTCCATGTGAATAGTTTGGGGAATACTTGTCCCTGAAGACAATGGCGAAGCATTTGGGATCTTGACTTATGGTGTTGTATCCTTTGGGTTGTTTTATGGTGTTGTTAAAGTATAATCTGTAGTGCGCACCAGATGTTGCAATTCTTGAATTCAACTAGGTAATATAAGCATAGATAAGTTCGCACTTCAATTAGGTACAACTGTATGAAGACAGCATACCTCCAACCAAATGTTAATCGTAATAAAATACAAACCTTTACATAAAATTCCCCAAATACGCTATAGGATTATTAGTACTGCCAGATTGGAGATCCATCACCAATAGTAATTACTCATAATGTGTGTTACCACATATTTCCTTCTTTGTGCTTGTTTTAGTTTTTTATACCTGGACCTCTGCCCTGAAAACATATCCCCAGATTCTAAACCTTCAAGAGTTTCCTACTTATGGTCCGCTAATATTGGAGCCTAAGCTGTTTGAAACATAGCACTGCTTTTTACAAAGTCTGGCACATCTTTGTGTAACCTTGTTAGTCTCAGTAACATTTAAATGGGTATTAGTCAACTAGTAACACTCAGGATGAGCTCAACTGAATAATTCTGATAATCTTTGATTGAAGGAAAGGAACTGGTTTGAGGGACTTAGGCAAGCGATAAGGTTTAATCTGCTGAAACATAGGATCCTACGAATTATACTAAACAAAAGCTTAAAGTTGGGTCAAAATTGCTATTGACATATCTGATGGCATATTGTAATCAAATCCACCATATAATAAAGATAGCGGGGCAAGGGTAAAGGCGAGGTTTATAGGGCATTGGGGGTAATGAGGGATGGTGGCGATTTTCTATGGTTGGTCAATCCCAATCTTTAACATCCACTATGCCCACCAGCCTATGACTCAGCTCACCTCTTCCTTCATTCCCTTCAGCCATCCTCACTGCACCCACTTCTGATTTGCCTGTTGTACCTGCATCCATTCTTCTCACCATACCTGCCTCTGTTGAGCCCACTGGTTCTTCCTACTTGTAGGACTGCAGCTTCCCTCCTCCTTTTCACACTTCAGCCAGACCCACTGAGTCCTACCATTCTGCATTCTATACTCACCTACCAATGTTATCCAGTGTCCCCAGACACCTCTGCGGTAGCCTGCTGGTGCCTCCATTTTATTAGGGGTAGTGCTAAAGTTGGATAAACATCTAGCATGATATTCACTTTTTTAAGCAACATGCTAAAGCACTTGCTTCTCAGAGCTTGGCGACACTTGCTTTAATGCAAAATAGGAATCTCTCAGTTTCACAGCAGTAGTTTATCATATCAAAAAGCTTTCAATCTTATGTAAGAGTAGAATATTTTACTAACCCTTTGGAGTGCACATGCTCATGTGCAGGATGATTTCCCTGACTCCCAGTATAAAAGAATTCCCCTATTTCAATAGAACCTCAACTTAAAATTCTACATAGTTTTTTGGGCCGCATTTTGTGGCCTGAAAGACTAAGATATACTGCTTGTCATCTAAATCTCAGGGTTTTGCATCTCATAGTTTTACCAAACCCCTTTCAGCGTTAGGGTGATGTAGAAACTTCAACCCATTATATATGAAATAGAAGGGGTAAAATAAGATTATTAAAAGAAGGTTAATCATGACAACATCCTCCTCCTCCAGCATCTCCACGGGGTGATGGAAACCCTCGTTGAGGGTATTCCCATCCCAAATTTCCCCATGATTTTGATGAAGATGTAAAATATGAAATTGAGGAGATCACTTTTGGAGTGAGCCGCGCTTGCATCAATGCAGCAATAACTTCTCCTTTAGACCCCATTTACCCCCAAAGTCGCCAACGCAGATAGTTGGTCACTTGTATGCTGGCTCTCATCACTTTCACTGAGAATCAACTTGCTCAATACTTTTAGGTGATGGATACTAATGGCTTTATCAATTAAGAAAACCTGCACTTATAACGCCTTATGCCACATGTTGCTGTTTCTCCTATTTCAATGTAGTCCGCCATGGTCCTCCAGCTAAAGTAGGCGTGGACAAAAATTTTCCCCAAATGCTTCCTCACCTTCTGATATGGCTTCTAGGCTATTAGCTGAGGTGCCATATTGGGTTTTTTCATTTATGATAATCCCCTTTTCTTAGTTCAATTGCAAATAAATATGCATGGTGGCTCCCCCTTTTAGTTGAGCACCACTATTGTTATAAAATGAAAGAAGGCTTTTAATTGATTAAAGACTAAGACTTCTGATACCTTAGGTCACTCTTATAAATATTACACTCTGGAAAACTTGAAATGTGGTTTATCTGGCCTGAAGGCCTGTTTAAAAACGCTAAATCAATGGAGATAATTCATTGGCCTATAAGACCTCTCCTGAAAACTCATAGTTTATTAACCTCAAAATAGTATCTATAACTCTCAAGTTCCCTATGCCGTGGTGCACGGTGCATAGGCCCAATTCAAGGAAACTAGTCGTCAGTATTACAGGAAGGATAGCCCCGCAGAGGGTGCTTGAGCTAAAGTGACATAGGGTGAGGTTGATTAACACAGCAAATATTAGCGATATCAAACCACATGATGCAGATGCCCCAACGCCAAAAGGAGCTCATACCAGACTTTGAACTGAGCTAGAGTGCACGCGTGCCTCGGTCTGGAGGGAACCTGGGTGGCCCAGCGGTGTACCTGATGCTTTTGTAATTTTAAAGCAAAATAATAGGCTAACGTTCATAAGACCTCCTCAAAGAGGTCCACGCACAGGTTTGCCCAAGTCAACATAAACTAAAATTGTAAATAAACGGGGTGTTTTATTACAGTGAAGACAACCAACGAGGAAGGTTGGCATTGAATAATCAAATTTAAACCCAAACCAGGGAAATCATTAAAAAAAGAAAGTGGTGCTAAGCTAAGGTGTACCAATAAGCGTACACTTCCATATGATAAGGTACTATACTTGAAACTTGTCTAAACTCAAGTAATTGGTTGAAGCTGAGGATGACCTAAGCCAGAAATTTCTTAAACTGAATAGGTTCTGAACCCCCGTTCACCATGAACCAAATTGAGCCATCTTCGTTTAAGAGTTAACTCATTCATTTTAACGCCAAGTCTGAAAGATGGGCTGGGCGTTATGCACCTCACATGGACCAACCTGGGCATATCTGGCCTGTACCCAGCGTTGGTCCAAGGTGTGCTTTAAATCAGGAAAGTCCCGCAATTTGACCTTTTATAACTCCTGCTGTCCAGCCTTGTCTTTGATGTTGGTGCCCTCAATTAGGTCATATAAACATGACATTACCCTCTCCTCTTTTTTTGGGCTTCACCGCCTCTCCAGGAGAATTTTTCAAGGAATTGTTTTGTTAGTGGGGCCAACTTCATATCAGCAATGGCTTTCTTGGACTTAGATTCTGCAGCCTCAAGAAAACGCTCGTGGAATGCTACAATTAGATCTTTGGAATGGGCGCAATCACATGCTGGGACCCAATTGTTCTCCGTTGTGTCAAAACCCTTCCAGGATACATGATACTTGAGTCTTATTCTTACCCTATGTGAGGCTACAATCTCCTTTACTTCCCACTCTGGCGTGCCATCCATGAGATAAGCCTTGGGAGTCTCTGGTGGGGACCCTCAAACAACGTATGCTTGCTGTCAAGAAGTTGATTTGACTGGAAGATAAGCTATACGTTCTGGCAGACATAAATTAGAGTCAAAGTGAGCTTTGAAATTGGACGGAAAGTTATATTGATATAAAGCAAACCAATTGAAGTATTGATAGTTTGTCAAATTGAAGGAATTTCACCAAAAACTTGATAAAGACAATAAAATTTCTAAAAGGGAACGAATAGGAGATTACTAAGCAGAGGATAGATTCAACTTGGAATATCAAGATAAGAGTTGAGCGGAAAATGTGAGGAGGAGGTCTTTTATTGGTCCGCAGATAAGTATTGCTTTTATTATATGATAATAAAGTGTTGTATGAGGAGATTGCTCCATATATTTATTTATTGGTTTTTATTAAGAGTTGGCAATCCGCATATCATCCAATTTCATTGCTCAGTGGCTAATACCCTGTGCAAAACAGCTTGGCATTATTGAACCATTACGCCGAGAATTTAACAGTGGTGCTCACTACAGGGGGCCATTGGTCAACTGTAGCTTATTAGCTCTAGGACATCATGGCAAGCCCTCACTCATTATGCCAAAACCTGATTGGAATTCTCGCTCAATACACTGAGGAATATAGGGAAGAATCCAACAATGAACTGTCAATTTTCATGGTGACGGAGCTGGCTGATGAGGATGCTATTATCAATTTGCAGTTAGGAACTTTTCCTGAGTTGGCGGCGGATCAACAAAGTTGCTCTACAAACGTGACCCCCCAGAAGCTGCAGGGCATTATAGAATGGTCTCTGTGAGGGTATAGACTTTATAAAGATGAGGTGGTAGAGCATGCTCTGAGCTTATTATACAGTCAACGGGACCAAGAAACTTGCTACATGTTGTATATGTACTATCTAGACGTGACAAACCATGGGGCTTTCTCATCAGCTTAGTACCCATGGTAACGAGGAATATCTAATTGTGTATGTGCAGCCATCAATCCACCAGCTACTGCATGTGTTGGCCTGCCACAACATTGAGATTGGGGGCGTCATTCAGTTTTTTCAAGCTCAGCAGAACGATATGCGCCTTTTACTCAACTGCCTTGATCACTTTTTTTGGAGGTTCAAGGGGCGCTTGTGCATGTGGACAACTGTGTTGTGGACGTCCACTATCGCTTAGTCGTTTTCATTTTTACAGTTGATTCAAGAATTATTCAAGTGGTCAGGAACTTTTATTTTGACATGGCCTATCAGCAAAATGAATTCAGGACGTCACCACATTGGGAAGCAATACTGAGCAGTTTATGATGGAACTGGTGGAATGGGCCATAGTGATTAAAGCAGAAATGGATTATATTTGAGAAAGGGTAACCCTGACAGAGCGACGGATAACAGATCACGTTGACTCTGTGGTAGCTGAGTTTAGTCAACTTTGCGTCAAGCAGAGTACCCTTCAGACAATTGACCATATGACTTGCTCTTTTTTGACGTCCACAGAATATCATCAGTTTCTAATCTGGGTTACACAGCTGGAAATTGTTGGTCAGGCAGAGAGGAACTAATTAATTACCCTTCCATTCATTGACATGTTAGAATATGTGGATATGTGAGTGCGATTGGATACCCTTCAATGGACCAACAAGGAGCTAATGCATGAGCGAGCCACCCTCATTACTCAAATAGATGACACCAACTGACAAGCACGTGTCACTGGATGGCAGCATGAAAGAATGCAAAGCACAGTGGAGGACGTTCTCTCATGGCTTCAGGCAATGGAGCGTAGACTGGACTCTGAGTGAGAATTCTGCCACAAATTGCAAAATTAGTACAAAGCACTTCAACATGAGGTGCAAGACAGCCGGTGTCAGTGTTACTCAGTTAAAGCTGAGCAAACATTCGACAAACAAGAATGCCTAACATCCTGGGACATGGGGGAAAGGTGCAATCAGCAGTGAGTCAGGAGAAGAATGCTACATATCGGCCAGCAATTATCCCTTGGGGGTCGCACCAGTCCCTCCTCTCAACCCAACTCTTCCAAGTCTACTTTAGCGGATTCGCATCCATCTGTGTGACCCTACACTAGTTCACCAGGGAACGTTTCCCCCAGTCTTTTGGAATTTATCTCAGCTTTTCCTTGTGGCTGGAGCCCAGAGTGAGGTTATTTTGTTCAAATTGAGAAGTTACCGCCCTTCAGTCGTGATGGGAACATGAAAGGGTACTTAAAATGATTAAAATTTACTTTGAATGGGGCTTTAAATTGGCGGAAAGCGAAACTGTTGCTTTCCACTTTGGACGTTGAGAGCAATCATCAGGTCACCTAATAATTCAAAATAGTTTCTATATTTTGTCAAGAAGTAAAGGAGATGGTGCTCCTTTTGTTTGGGGCGCGGCTAGGATGTCACAGCGCAAGGCTGACTTTCTGACCATCCAGTTTCACAAACAAGTCCCTGGTATAGTTGCAGAGCGATTCACAGCGAAAGCTATTGTGATAGTAGGAGCCAATATTTCGACCACCAAAGATGTAGGTATAGTGATGACGGCGGCAGTTAAACCATACTGTAAATTGCATAATGCTATGTCTCACGTACTGGATGAAGATGTGGAGCTTATTTGAAACGCAAACACTCTGCGCCATATCTCCACCACGTTCAGTGCTCCCAATGTTGAGCGAAAGGTACCTGCTATTGCAGAGGCATACTCCTCAAGATATGGACAACAACAAATCACTATAAGCCGTTGTGGAATATTTGTCCACATCATATAGCAGTGGATCATTTTCGCCCTTCTTTCTCTCAGCCACCCCGTCCCAGCCTAAAATCAATACTCCAACTAACTTAAAAACTATACCTTTATTGCAAACTATAGACGTGGGACCTTTATGAATGCTTGCTTCTCATGAGGATGAAAAGGGCATTATGCGGCCAATTGTCCAGACAACCAGCAGGTGTATGCGATGCCATCTGGTATGAGCGAGCAAGGAAAATCTTGAGCGGAGTAGAGACAGGACGCTCTATCTCTGCTAATTCGAATTTAATTGTCCCCAACGATTCCCAAGAGTCTCTTTGCATTAGGTTTATAACTCAGCCTGAAAACTTATTATACCAACAACTTCTGGTGGATACCTCCGCCATTATTCAAGGAGCAACTATCCCCCTTTAGGCTCTGAGTTCCGCCAAGATGTGCAGAAGCTGTATGCATGGCAGATCCTGGAACAAAGCGCATAGGTAGTGCGGGACCCTCAACGGACAACACCTCCCTAGCATCATTATGTAGCCATCTCAGTAGAAAAGATCGCTCATGAGTATCCTCATGTCAGTATGGGTATATCCTCCTTCCTTGATAACAAAAAGCCCTTGGACTTCACATCATAAACGCTAATGGTTCTTCTTATTTGGAGTGTACCTACTATGATTATTTGTTCAAAACACAAAAATCCGAGCTATTATAGATACTGGTGCCCCAGCCAATATAATTTCCGCCAAGTCATGGCCAAGATTCCACTGAAGCCTGATGTGGAGCCAGAGTAGTGTATGGGACCGCGGGGGCACAGATCACTGTGTCCAAAGGAGCTTACAGTGAGTTAACTTTGAAATTTTAAATAGTTAGGGCTTCATCTTCAGCGGTGGTTCTGCCAAATAATAACTATGACATGTTGATCAGTGAGCATTCATATGCCTATTTGGAGCTGTGGTCGATATGGTGGAAGAAAACATTAGTATTTTGGGACAACATATTTCCATTTACTTTATTTCTAGCAGAATCCCAATGGATCTGTTCCAATCCAGTCAGATCAATTTTGCGCATAGTGACAGTGTGATTCCTATCCAATATTGGTGAATGAAGGGGACGACCAGAGCCCTTAACAACCAGATCTACAAGTTTAAAGGTATTTCGCTATGAGCTGTGAGCGTTTTATCCATACCTTCTGCATCAGTGCATAATAGGTACTGAGCTCGAAATGGACGTCCCTGAAGGGTATAAAAGGAAATTCCGGGGCCCTACCAGCAATCACAGCTTGAACCCATGTGGCTCCAAGGCTACCAATTCCAGGAAATGGGGTAAGTAAGGGTATTGCTAGCAAACCCCAGAAGTAGTCAATGACGATCCAAAGGCACCAAGTGGTGGCTTATCTACATTTGTCCCCTATTAGAAAAGTTTACTGCATTCATGACTTCAGTTTGGAGGAGGACTTTGGACAACTGTCAAATCCAAACTTTGGCGTAATGGCAATGATTCTTTAAGAAGCTCTAACTGGATTGTCAGAGGAATAGAAAAATAAGATGATAGCTTTGTTTTGAAAAATAATGAGATATTTTTGCCTCTGATGACCACAATTTGGGGTGTTCCCAAGGGGTGGTGCATCGGGTAAATATGAGAGATCACCCTCCCATTTGATCATGGCCTATTTGGCGCTAAAAGGCGGTGTATGAGTTTGTCTCCAATGAGTTAGAAAAATTGATTGAACAAGGGATGTTAGAGACGTCAAAGAATCCGTGGGCATTGCTGATACTTATTGTTAAGTAAAAAGATGTTACAAATTGGGTGGTCATTGAAAATTATAAGCTCAATAGCGTTACCAAAAAAGATTTCTATCCCCTTCCACGGATTGATAATGTGTTAGATTGACTTGGAGGGGCTAATTATTGTTCTGCCATGGATTTGATATTGGGGTACCGTAAGATTGAATTTCCAGCAAAGGAATGCATATATATGCTCTATAATCATTTTGAAGGGGCTATACCAGCCTACACATATGCCACAGGGTTTGTGCAACGCCCTGGCTACGTTCCAGCGTGATTTGGATACAATCTTGGGTGATATGAAGCTGTATTGCGTTTTAAATTACCTCGATGATATCAACGTTTCTTGATACCGTTTACAGAGTATCTTGACCACCTGAAGCAAGTGTTCCGCCAACTTGCCAACGCTAATATCAAGATCAAGCCTCGGAAGTGTCACTTTTTCAAAGAGTAACTGGAATACCTTGGGTTCATAGTGGACTTAAAAGGGCTTAAACTGAAGCTGGCGAAAGTAGAAGCTATAAGCAAGATGACTCATCCAGGCAATAAATGAGATATCCAAGTGTTTTTGGGGATGATTGGGTACTACTGGCGGATAATTCCTAACTTCAGTTATATTGTGGCACCGTTCTTTGAGTTGTTGAAGAAAAATGCCAATTTTGACTGGATGAAGAAGATAAAACGCTTTTGATGTCTTACAAACTGCATTGGCGAGTTCACCTATTATGCAATATTCCAACTTCAAAAAACAATTCATATTACAAATGGATGCATCGCTTTCCGCCATAGGCAGTAATATCTCAGAAGTCTGATGATGGCATAGAGCACTCTGTTTCATTTTGTAGCCAAAGTCTAAAACTGTCAAAACTAAATTACACTGAACTTAATGGGAGTTCTTAGCAGTGATTAATGTGTATAAACAGTTCTGAGTATAACTCCATGGGGTGAAATTCCAAGTGGTAATTGATCATGCTTCCTTGCGCTGGCTGAAAGATCTCTGTGAATCTGAAGGATAGCTCACGCGAAGGGCGTGAAGCTCAAGTGTATGATTTCAAGATTGTACACCGGCAGGGAGAAAAACATCAAAATGCGGATTTTTTTTTCCTGGCTACCAACGATTGCTTTATGGCAGACTTGGCTGACATTATGTATAAGAAGATGGTGGTGAACCAATACCAAGATGAACCACCGCAAGTAATCAAAGTGCTAGATGGGCTTAGGCAGGATACCTTTATAAGCAATGGGGAACTATATAAGCGGATTGGGGAATTGATGCTGAGTCTCCCTAAACCTTCTTCTAGACCAGCGATTACTATGGATGCACATTAGGTGGTAGGGCATGGTGGTTGTGGAAAACATTGGAGATTTTACGACATTTTTACTACTTGGAAAGCATGAATTATGACGTTCTGGAAATGGTAAGCTGTTGTCATCAATTCCAAGTGGAGAAACCATTCCACAAGAAGACCATATACCAGCTGGTTAAGCTCCAGTTCGCCTGGCATACCGTTTCTCTTGATGGGGTGGGGCCTTTGCCAATGAGTGCGAATTGATCTAAGTACATAATTGTAGCAATTGATCATTTGACGAGATGGGTGGAAGCCAGGGCGATTGATGACTTGGGGCGGTCACTACTGCCAAGTTTATCATGGAGTGCATCATAAAGCAACATGGCTGTCCGCAGTTAATTTTACCGGACAATTGAACCAATTTCACCTTGAATATCCTGCCCAAATTGAACAAATTTTAAGGCATTACGCGGGGTCTTGACTACATCCTACCATCCAGAATCCAATGAAATAATGGAACGAGTCAACAGAACATTGGTGAACATACTCTGAAATCTTGTGAAAGATTGACTCTTGGAATGGAGTACCCTACTACCCACAGCTGCGTTTGCATATAATATTAGCTACCACTCGCCCACAATAAGAGTCCAATCCAACTGTTCTATGGTAGACAATTTGGCTCTACCTGCTCTGCTTTACTTAAGTGTGGAGGATACCAGCGGTGTTGAACTGCAGCAGTATTTGACCAATCTAATGGAGATACTGATCAAAAGACAAACGGAAGCATATTCTACCAGTTTGGCTAAAAGGATTCATGATCAGGCGGTTGACCAGAATAGATGTAGTTGACTCCCGCAGTTTAATGTAGGAGATCATGTCTTGTTCCATGACCAACATGGATTTGGACAGAAGAAAAAGCTCGCTAACATCTGGACTGGGCTGTTTGAAATAATTGAAAAGACTGGTATCAATGCCTACATCATTAAGGAACCCACAGGTGGTTAAATTATCAACCAAGTACACGCAAAGTTCCTTTGAGCATATAAGCAATAGGAGCGTATCATCCAGTCTAGGGGGTAATGTTTAGAAGTTGATATGACTGGATGATAAGCTATACATTCCAGCAGATTGGAAATAGAGTCCAGTTGAGCCTTAAGATTGAACGAAAAGTTATATTGATATGAAGTGAATTGATTTAAGTATTAATAGTTTGACGAATTGAGGGAATCCCCCAAATCCTTATGATAGACAAAACTTCTAAAAGGGAACGAATAGGAGATTACTAAGCAGAGGATAGATTCAACTTGGAATACCAAGATAAGAGTTGAGAGGAAAATGAGAGGAGGAGGTTTTTAGTGGTCCACAGATAGAGTTCTGAATTTATTATATTATAAGAAAGTGTTGTATAGGGAGATTGCTCCATATATTTGTTTATTAGTTTCTATTAAGATTTGGCAATCCGTATATAGTCCAACTCTATTTCTCAGTGGCTAATACCCTGTGCAAAACAGCTCAGCAGAATTGTACCATTACGCTGAGAAAATAACACTTGCTTTCATGGAAAACTAAAAAATCAAAATTGAGGGGGGAGAGCCAACTGTTATGAGGCGTGGCCCACCTTTCTGACATTGTGGCACGGCCCATAATCTTTGGTCCTAGTTTTTTTTGCATGTTTGCTTGCTTAGATGTTTTTAGCATCAAGCATTACGAGATCTCTTTCCTTGTACTATGGTCCAACTCGTCTCTTACCCTCAGCATTCTCCTTGTAAGCCTGCATGGCCGCATCTAAATACGTGCTCACCCCTTAGTGTACTTTCTTGATCATTTTTGCAAAGTCCACCACCGCTTTCACCTTGGATCCACAACTGGGCTCCATGTTGAAGGCGGGATTGAAGCTATAGTTGGCGAAGAAGGAGAAACAACCAATTGATGTATGTTGGGCGTTGTTATAACTGAATTGGGCCTTGAGGAGAGGGGAAACCCATACTGAATAATCCACGGCGGTGTAACACCACAAGATCTGTTTGAGGCACGGGTTCACTAGTTCAGTTTGTCCATCTGATTGGGGGTGATAGGCGATTGAATGGCAGGGATGGATTCGCAGTTTCTTACACAACTCTTCCCAAAAGATGGAGGTAGACTGGGGTCCACAAAAGCTAATTATTTCTTGAGGGGACCCCATGAAGAGCAAACACACGAGTGACAAAGAGCCTTGCCATCTCAGCCACGGTCACTGTGGTTCTGCAGGGAATAAAGTGGGAGAACTTCGTAAAATGTTCCATTACCCCCATGATGGCATCGTAGCCATCAGATACAGGGAATTCCACAATAAAATCAACCAATATAGAAGTCTAAGGCCCTTGAGACTTTTGAACTGGTACCAATAGCCCATCTAGATGATGGCGATTCAGTTTCATTTGGTTGCAGACTAGGCACTCTTTACAATATTTTCCTACATGAGCGGCTAATCCCTTCCAATTGTAAGTGCGGCAGATAAGCTCAAGGGTCTTTGTCTTCCCAGGATGACCAACGGTGATTCTTTCATGATGGTCTCAGATGGTTTCCAGGCGTAGTGGTCTAGAAGGAACCCAAAAGCTCCGTTAAAAACTACACCATCTTATCCTTCACATGATAACCCCTGATAAAATCCTCCTGATTCAACGCGCTCTTAGCAAGGACCATAGCATACTTAGCTGACTAAGGCAGGGAAAGGACTATCTAACAAACATACCATAACCCTCCACATTTTCCAGAAGATCAAGCGCTTGCCCGTTGGCTAAGGGAGAGGGAAGTTGAGACACATTCTTACCCGGTGGAATCTCCAAGGGGGTAATATGCACCTCTACCTCTTTTAGGAAATGGAGCTAGTGCAGGGTTGCGGCTCAAAGAATCCTCCAAACCATTCTTCTTGCCCTTAGTAAACTTATAAGAAAACACAAAATGGGCTGGGGTCTCATGCCGGAGGGTTTGCCATGATGTCAAGACATGTGGTGCATGGTAGTACATAAGGCACGGTGATCTGTACATACATGATGGGTGAGCCATTCGAGTGATGACGCCAATAAGTCAGCGCCTCAGCCACTACTAATAACTCTATATCATATATGGCTTAGTTTAACTCTGGTAGAAACATTTTCCTGAAAAATTATCCCACCGGATGCTTTATTCCATCTTCGCCTACTTGTAATAGGGCTGCTGCTATGGCGAAGTTGGAAGCATCAGAAGCAACAATGACTCTTTATTGGGGTCAACATGGCAAAAAACAGACATGGACAGCAAAGTATAATTTACCGCTTGGAAGGCATCCTGAAAAGTTGGGACCACTGGAGCACTTTTTCCCCACTCACTTATACAAAGACGCTGCCAATTCAGAAAGATTTGGTGTGAATTTCTTAAGGAACGTACACGTCCCCAAAAAAATCCTCAATTCTTTAACTGAAGTTGGAGTGGGCCACTCTTGAATCGCCTTCTCCTTGTCTGGAGTTATCGTGTGCCATTGGTCAAACACAACGTCCCAGGAAGGTGACCTAGGACTTGAAAAATTCACATATACTTGTTATAATGTAAGATCAGCTGCCTTCAAACACTCCACCACCTGCCAAAGGTGTACTTTATGGGTTTCATTGTCAGGGGAAAATACCATAGTATCATCCATGTAGGGTACCGCACATACCCTCAGCAGGTTCCCAAAGTCGCATCAATATGGCGTTGAAAGATAGCAGGGGAATTTTTAAGCCCAAAAACGCATAACTCGAAATTAGAAAATCCCTTTTCTGGTACTAGATGCAGTTAGCCCCTCCTAGCCCTTCTTAATACAATTCTGATTAAACACGTTTAAACAATCCAGCTTGGAGAAGAATCTCACCTTCTCCACATAGCGTGCAATATGTGAGTCTAGTGGGATGGGATGCAAGTCTGATACTTTAACGTTGTTAAGATTCCTTTAATCTACGCATGGGCATAAGGTATCATCAGCTTTTTCAACAAAAAAGTGGGGAACATACAGGGGAGGTTTTCTGAAAAATCGCGCCTTTTATTAAACTTCTCCTTAACCCACACATCTAAGGCCGCCTCCTCCAGTACAGTCAACGGATTGGGGGAAGATATATGCACCAGATTAACGATGATCTTGAACTCACAATCAAACTCTAAAGAGCTAGTTTTACAAAGGCTGAAGTCACATCTAACGAAGCTTCCAACCCTCCAAACAAGAAGGTTTAAGGGAACCTCCAAAGAGGGCTTCAGCAACGGAGCAAGACTGAGTGTGTGTATGTTGGGCCAGTAGGGCAAACGCCCTGAAAGTTTGCTTCAGCCAAAGGAAAAAACTAGCTCGTGACAATTCTTAAAAAGTTAAGGCCAAGGTATTCTCTTTCAAGTTGGTTCTGACGTCAAGCTTTTGCCGCCAATCTATACCCAAACAAATGGGATACAGGAAATTTTATAGCTTGAAAGTGGTCAGGCAAATGATATTTGCAACCTTAATAATATACTAACCCCATAATTTTCAGCATGGGAATACCTTTGTAAGCCCCTCCTCTAACTATACCACCAGACAAGTAACTCAGTGCAAGTAGTCGGCTAGGTCTTGGTCAATAAAATTCTCAGAGGCTCCAGTATCTACCAAAATAGCAGTGCTGATTTTCCCTAAAGGAATGAAAGAATAAAAGTCAATAAAAATATCCCAAATGATCCTTATTTATAGCAGAAAACGCCAACACTTCACCACAAAAATCTTTTTCAGGCATTAGCATACCTCCAGGGTACATTTCTGCATCATAGAATGGAGAGGGATAGTTGGCCACTCTTACTACTGAGGTCACACATCTCATCATATCTTCAGCGACTGCATAAACATTTTGCATTTATAAAGTAATTCCGTTTCCACCTCCTGTTTTCTGCGGATCATGGTTGTGGTCAATCATGGGTTATCTGGTTTAATTTGGTACACTGATATGGGTTTCATATCTGAGCCATAAGAGAGAGATATGGCTCAGTTGTATATAAGGTACAGCATTATAAAACGTGTTTTAGGCTTTGAATGACCCCATACCCACATTGGTGATGAATTGTATGACGTTATCCAAGGCCATCACTACCAGGCCCTTTGTCAATGATCCTGCCTGCACCATCCAAATGCTGCGCCAAAGGGGAAAGCAGTTTATTGGTGTCAATTTTGTTAATTTCAGTGAAAAGTTGAGGAACGAAAACTCTAAAATTGCAAAGTAACCATATCCACCATGTACAAGCAAGAAGGGTGGATACTTCCCAGTCAAAGTCAGAAAGAATAATGCTGAGATTCTCTAACCATTGAAAAAATGAGAAAACGGAGGTAAGCCCTGCCACGGCTATGGCCAACATCCAGTGCACCCAATTTGCACTTTGCAAAAGTCAAAACAGAATATGTTCATGCACATAGAAAAGTGGTTGGTTATCTAATGCCAGGAGAGTATCCATAACTCTCCAGTTCCCTGCGTGGTGGTGCTCTGTGCACAGGCCCAACGCAAGGGAACTAGTCATCAGTATCACAGGAAGGATAGCACCACAGAGAGTGCGTGAACTAAAGTGACATAGGGTGAGGGTGATTAACACAGTAACCGTTAATAGAGATCAAACCAACAGCAAGACTTAGCTGCGTCCCAAAGGGGATTTATAACCAAGCTTTAAACAGGGCTAGATTTCATAGGTGCCTCGGTCTGGAGGGATTCTGGGCAGCCCAGTGGTGTGCATGATGCTGTTGTAATTTTAAAGCAAATAAATTTGCTAACGTAGCACAAGGCTCCTCAAAAAGGTCCACGCACAGGTTCACCCAAGTAAAAATAAATTAAAAAGTGTAAATGAACGGGGTATTTTATTATAGTGAAAAAATTTTATGAGGAAAGTTGGTATCTGTTGTGATTCTGATATGACTGGATGATAGGCCCTAAATTGGTATGACAGAATGAGTAGAATCTGCTGAGTCTGATTATAAGTTACTATTATTTGAGCGCCATAGGATGATGCATTTTTGGGTTGAAAAGTAATTTTGGATCGTCTCTAAATCAGGCAATAAGGAAATGTTGACAAACAATAAATAATGAGATGTCAACATATGACGGATAGTGAGTGGATCGCCTCAAAGAAAGGAAATTGTTAATTTATACATTGTAAACTTGGCCATAACCAATGAGATGCGGCGGAATGAATTACTAAGCAAAATGGTCAATATCTTCTGAAGTCGCTAGGATATCAGTGAGGTAAGTAGATTGGAAACAGAAAGTTGCTAATAAGGAAGAGTGAGCGGAGCAGTAAGCGTCAACTGAAAATATTAAAGTTAAATAAAGAAGTGTCGTCACAGCAATTGCTCCCATTTATTATAACATATCTAATTTATGTCTGTATTGAGGATTATAAATATCCATATTGTCATTCTATCGCTCAGTGGGTTTCACCCTGCAAAAAAAGCTTTTGGCGTATCTCACCAATTCCGCCAATTTTATAAACAGTGATGCTCACTACATGGGGACTATTGATCAACTACAATACAATAAAGTTCTTCAGTGACCGACCATGGCGCATCAGGATTGCTTTAATAACAATCTTCATGATACGCTGCACCCTTGAATATTTGGAACTCAAACTTGCCTTAAACTGTTCTCAAAAGGTGGATGAGATTCATTAAAAGGTTTGTAGTGATAAGCTGCCTCCATTCCTTTGCAATGTGAATATTCATATGTTCTTTAAGCATTTTTAGTTTGTAATGGAAGGTGCTTCATATTGATGGAGAGCAAAATTTGTTAATATCCACCTTGGATGTTGAAAGCACTGACCAAGTTACTTGCTACATTCCAAACAGTTCCGTTACATAGTAGGAAGCAAAGGATATGGTGCTGTGATTGTTTGGGGGTATTTCAAAGATGTCATAGTGGAATGCAGATTTCTTAACCATTGGGTTTCAGCATAAGGAGACCCTCACCGCATCTGCTAATGTTTTCAAGGCGGAAGCTCACGTGTTAATCAGGGCAGGGACTTTATCTAAATTTAATGTGTGCATTGCAATGACCTCCGCAGTAAAGCCATACTATAAGCTTTACAATGTCATGACTCCATATTTAAGAAATGACGTACCCTTGTAAAAAAATCTTTCACATTTATCACCATCTATCTTCTACCTTTCCTCCACCCAATACAGAGCGGAAATCTACTACATCCATTTCCAAAACTTCTCATTTGGAGAAATTATCCCTCCCTGTTCAGATTACATCTAATAATCACCAGCTTAACTATCACTACGCGCCTCGCTTCACCAAGTTGCCATCAGAAGTTCCCCTATCAGGTTGGGCTGTTTACGCTGACCAACCCTAGTTGAACTTTCAGAGTAGCCATCTTACAATAATCAAGGACGCAGGCCCTATGGGGTCGATTGTTATAAATGTGGTCAGTTGGGGCACCTGGCACAAGATTGCCCCAGCCGTCAGTCCATCATATACAGCTGAATTAGTACTATCAGAGAAAAGTCAGAGTGGAGTAGAGATGGGACTCTCTACCTCCGCTATTGCAACCTCAAACGTCCCACCTGAACATATTCATGTAACTACAGTGGAAGTCTCTCAGTACAACGACGCATTCCGTTATCAGTAGCTGGTTGGAGGGGTGAATGTAGTGACATGAGTGCAAACAAATGACACATTGGAAGATGGACCCCAGGAGCAACCAAAGCCCAAATTCCTGTCAAATGTTCGACCAAATTACTACAGAGGTGCTGGATCTGTCCTCTGATGCAACTCTCTTAAAAGGGGTGAACGCTGCCCTCCCTGTGGACGCTATTGTTTAAGAGTACCCTAAAGTCAGGGAGGGTATTATTAGTTTTTTGGGGAGAAGAGATCCGTTAAATGTCAACGTTTTAGAAAATCAGAATTCATCCTACTCTGAGTATACATACTGTGACATTGTTGTAGCAAAACCCAAGTCAGTGCAATAATAGATACAAGTGCCCCAGTCAAAATAGTTTCAAAAACTGGTGGAGAATTTGACATTAAAGCCAGATGTAGAACACCGGATGGTGTATAAAACTTCTGGAGCAGATAGCACGGTCTCTGAGGGACCGTACAGCGTACAGCATGCTTCAGTTGCATTTGAGCAATTGTTGTGGTAGCTCCAGCGATAGTGTTACCAGACATTGATTACAAATTTTAAAATTGGAACTGCCTTTCAGAGACACTTTGGTGCTGTCGTTGACATGACAGAGGAGACATTTGAACTTTTGGGACAGCGGATCCCAATTTCTTTAGCTCCAGCGGATTGCCAAAGGATCTGGTGCACATGGGCTATATTAACCTTTCCTACAGTGATGGGGTGATCCTGGTTCATTACCATTGACTAAAGATAAGATGAGCCTTTCCCCAGAAGATATAAAAACATCAAGGGTAACCTCTTCGCGCTGCTGGCACTATATCTATTCCTTCTAGAAACCAAGCCATAGTGAACACTGAATTGGAGGTAGAAGTTCTAGATGGACTCTATGGAGTTGTCATTGGGCCTTACCAGCAATCGTGACTTGAGCCTCATATGTCTTCAGGCATTGTGCTCCTAGGACATGGGGAGATCAAGGTTTTGTTAGCAAATTTGCAGCACAAACCAATGCAAATCCACTGACATCAAATAGTGGCGTATTTGCAACTAATCGCTGTTAAAGAGGTCCTCCAGGGTCATGAGTTTGGATCACTGGATGAATTTGGGTTACCAATTGATTCGCATCTTAGCGTAATGAAGGTGGTACAGCACAAAAATTTAGTCAGGTTATTGGAAGAACAGCAGTATCAACAATATCTTTATTCAAAAAATATAAGGAGATTTTTGCTGCTGACAATCATGAGTTAGGATGTGCTCAGGGGGTGGTCCATCAAGTGGACACTGGGGATCATCCTCCCATCAGGCTCAGCCAACCCTCTGATCTAAGATAGCTGAGGAAGTAGTAACTAAGGAAACCTATAATCTGCTTGAACAAGGGATGCTTGTACCATTAACGAGTCCGTGGTCTTTATCCGTTCTGATTGTCTAAAAGAAGGATAGAACCAACCATTTAGAAATAGACTACTGAAAGCTCAACAGCATTACTAAAAAGCACTCCCTCCCCTTGCCGCAGATTGATGATGCCTTGGATAGGTTGGGAGGATCTTGTTATTTCTCCATGATGAAATTGATATCCAGTTATTGGCAAATTGAGTTGCCCACGGTGAAACAGGAGAAATGCGCCATCACCACGTCTAAGGGGCTTTTTCAACTGACCCAGATGCTGCAAGGGCTGTGTAATGCCCTTGCGTCATTTCAGCGGGCCATGTACACCATCCTTGGCGACCTGAAGCTGTCATGTGTCCTCTATATCTTGATAATATCAATGTTTTTAGAGTACTTTTCAAAGCACCTTACCCATCTGGAGGAGGTCTTCCACCAGTTTGCAGAGTCCAACATTTAAATCAAGCCCCATAAATGTCACTTCTTCAAGGATCAACCAGAGTACCTTGGGTTTGTGGTAGATGCGACTAGGCTGAAGCCCCAACTGGCCAAGGTGGAGGCTATCTGAAAGATGCCAACGCCAACTAGTAAGCTTGATATAAGTCTTTTTAGGGTTGGTCAGCTACTACCACCACTTTATACCTAACTTTAGTTGTATTGACAGTCCGCTGTTTGAGCTATTAAAGAAGGATGTTGCATTTGAATGGATTGAACGTCGTCAACGCTCCTTTGATACACTTTGAATGGAGCAAATCAGTGTGCCAGTGCTGCGCTACACAAATTTTGAATACTGAGCATTGTATAGAAGGATGTATTTTTCGCCTTTGGGGAAGTTTTATCCAAAAGGATGATGAAGGGGAGGAGCACCCAGTGGCGTACTGCAGTCAAAGACTAAATTGCCACAAACGTAATTACACTGTGACTGCGCAGGAGTGCTTATTAGTGATATACTAATATAAGCAATTTAGGGTATATCTGCGTGAAGTAAAGTCCAAGGTCATAACGGATCATGCTTTGTTACGCTGGTTTCAGAACCTCAAAGAGCAAGAAGGGCGCCTAGCTCGATGGGCCTTTAAACTGCAGGCTTATGACTTTGAGATCCTCCACTGACCTGGAGCCAAACAACAGAATGCAGAATTCTTGTTGAGACTACCAACAATTGCAGTTACAGCGGATTTGAGCAACATAATGTATGAAAAGATGCTTAGCGGAAAGTACAATGATGAGCCGCTGCGGGTCATAAAGGCGTTGAATGAAATCTAAGCCAATACCTTACAGCAGAATATTAAGTTATACAAGTAGATCAACGATTTAACAGTGAAATTCTTATGACCCTCAGCACAGCCCAACATTATCATGAGCGCTCATAGGGCAGTCAGACTTGGTGGCGTGCGCAAGACATTAAAATTGTTGCGCCCTTAGTATTATTGGGAAATCATGAACTTCAACATGGTGGAAATGATAGCCTGCTGCCATCAGTGCCAAGTGGAAAAGCTGTTCTGCCAGAAGACCTTGTACAAGTTGGTGAAACCTCACTTTTCTTGGCACACGGTTTTTATTAATTTCATTAGCCCTCTGCCAACAGGAGCTAACTGGTACAAGTACATTTTGGTGGAGATTGACCTCTTGACAAGGTGGATTGAGGCGCGGCCAATACAAGATTTGGGGGGTCACAGTGGCCGAGTTCATAATGGAATGTATTATCCAGTACATGGCTGCTCTCTGTTCCTCCTTACCATTAACATCACTAACTTCACTTCCCACATCCTTACAAAGATGAATGCGCTTATGGCCATATGCGGGGTTCTAATGTCCCATACCACCCTGAGACTAAAGGGGCAGTTGAGCAAGTTAATGGAACTTTGGCGACTATACTCCGTAGAATGGTAGTGGATTAACCTTCAGAATGGAGTTCCCTCCTGTCCACCGCCATCTTCGCATATATCATCAGCTGTCATTCTGCCATGGGGAAGAGTCCCTTTCATTTGCTGTATAGACACCCTGCTCTTCTGGTGCTGCTCTATGCCTGTATAGAAGATACTTTAGGAATGGTCTCACTACGTTATCTAAAATGCTTTCCAATACGCTGATCAAATTGCAAGCCAAAGTGTACTCATTAAGATTAGCCAAGTAGATAAAGAATTAGGATGCTTATCAGGTATGGTGGAGTGGGCTAGCTCAGTTCAAAAAATGGGGAAATGGTTCTATTCTATGATCAGCACGGGTTTGGGAGGAAGTATAAGTTGGCCAGTATCTGGATTGGGACATTTGAAGTTATTGAGAAGATGGGTGTTGACACATATACTATCAAGGACCCTGCAAGCGGATGGATCATAAACTGCATGCACACAAAGTTCCTCTGGGGGTATAAGCAGCAGGAGCCTTATCATCCAGTCAAGGAGGGGTAATTTTGCAATTCTGATATTACTGGATGATAAGCCCTAGGTGATACAGTGGAATGGGTAGAATCCGCAAGTCTTATTATGAGTTACAATTATTTGAGCACCTTAGGATGAGGCGATATTGGGTTGAAAGGTAATATTAAATTGACTCCAAATCAGGTAATAAGAAAATGTCAACGAATGACAAATAATGAGATGTCAATGTATGATGGATAGTGAGTGGATGGTCTCATATTAAGATGATTATGAATTTAATACATAGTAAAATCAGCTGGAACCAATGAAATATGTCAGAAAAAATTACTAAGCCAAATGGTTTGTATTGACTGAAGTCACTAGGATATCAGTGAGACAAGTAGATTGGAAAAAAAGTTGTTAGTAAGGAAGAGTGAGCGGAGCAGCAAGTGTCCACAATGGAAGTATTAAAGTTAAATAAAGAATGCCATTAGAGCAATAGCTCTTATTTATTATATTATATTTAATTTATGTGTGTATTGAGGATCAACGATCTCCATATCATCGTTCTATTGTTCATTGGGCTTGACCCTGCGAAAAAACCCTTCAGCATAGATCAACTAATTCTGACAATTTTATAACAGTATCAAGGAATCATATTTAAGCCAAACCAAGGAAATCATTCATCAGAGAAAGTGGTGCTAAGCTGAGCTTCACCAATAAGCACACACTTCCATCTGACAAGGTACTATACTTTAAAATTGTCTAAACTCAAGTAATTGGTTGAAGTCAAGGCCAAACTGAGCTGAAAACTTTATAAACTAAATAAGTTCCAAACCCCAATTCATTAAGTAACTAAATTGAGCCATCGTCACTAAGAGGTAACTTGTCCGTTTAAATGCTAAACCAAAACAAGGGGCTGGGCGTTATGCACCTCACCTGGAACAACCTGGGCATATCTGGACTGTACCCAGCGCTGGTCCAAGGTGTGCTATAGGTCAGGAAGGTCCTACAACTTGACCCTCTGGAACTCCTGCCGCCCAGCCTTGTCTTTGATGTTGGTGCCCTCAATTATGTCATGTAAACATGACAAATATTACGTTAATAATATTAATAATATATCTAGCCATAACGAAGATCAAATCCAAACTAATATGGCCAGTACTCAGCATGTTTTCATAAATCTGAAGCCCATTTTATAAGAATCAGAGGGCTCAAGTTTCTTATGATTGAGGACATTATACACCTCCTGACTGCCAAAATAATTTTTCAGCTAAGCATATTTGTGAAAATTGGCGCAGCGGCGTCATATTTTCAGCGCACAGGTTAAAAACTCACCCAAATACAAGGTACTGTATGAGAGCAATAACCTCACCCCAAAAACTAACAGAAACACCTTATATTTGAAAAAATAGGGTTTTTTAACAAAAAAATAGAGAGCACACTGTAGTATCAGATACTGGAGGTGGCCCAGGGCTCACTAATGGTATTCTTTCTATATTGGCTCTCTTAGCTTATTAAAAAGATACCCTTCCACTTTAGCAACCCTGATTATACACAGTGCATTCAAAAAGTTCTGGGACTAACGTTTTAAAGACACAACTTTACAATTAAATAAACTTTCTTTTATCATAATTTAACATACAACCTTTCCCTCAGCTATGCATATTTATATTGGTAAAACAATTGTTAAAAGGTATGCACATAGTTCCTTTTGTATAACCATGTTTAAACCAGATGTCACATTCTTCTGAATTGTCTCTACTTTATCAAAAGGATGAACCTTCAGTGCCACCATCAGATTATAATTATCCACCCTATTCACCAGATTTGGCTCTGTCTGACTTCTTTCTGTTCTCTAATCTGAAGGTGGCACTGAAGGTTCATCCTTTTGATAAAGTAGAGACAATTCAGAAGAATGTGACAGCTGGTTTAAACATGGTTATACAAAATAGGAACTATGTGCATACCTTTTAACAATTGTTTTACCAATATAAATATGCATAGAGAGGGAAAGGTTGTATGTTAAATTATGATAAAAGAAAATTTTTATTTGTAAAGTTGTGTCTTTAAAACGTTAGTCCCAGAACTTTTTGAATGCACTGTGTAAATGCTAAAGCTATCAAAGCTCTCATTGGTGCTTTTAATGGCTACTAAGAATCATTTTCTAATGACAGGCTGAAATTTTATTATCCATTTAAGGTCAGAAAGTGAATAAAATAAAGCTCAAGGCATTTCCATAAAAAGATGTGATATGCCAAATGTAGTCAAATTACCAGTGGATGGCCATAATAATAATAGGATCATATTACCACTTATTTTATGCTAGCATGGGCGACGTAGAATTGTACATTAAAATAAGATAGGAGCCTTATTTTAACTGAGGCCACAGCATCAGTAGCCCATAATTTAAGGTATGAGAAATGCGCTGGCAGAGATTTAAAGATTCAATAGTAAGTAAATAATACATTAGACCACTTCTTATAGAAAAGCATAGCTCACGAGGGTGAACTAATTGTTATAACATATTATCTTCTATCTACCTATTAGTTAAGATTAAAAATAGATAATAAAATGAATAGAACAAGATATGTAGTCAAATTAGTTATGACAATAACATCATAGGACATGCAAGTATAAATACCAGTCACAACAACTATGCTTGCATCGTTGTAGATGATGCTTCAGAGATAACCCATTTATAACCTTGGTTTCAGCTACTGATGATAGAAATATTTAAGTAGCTCATTTAAAGAAGTTTGACTATATGTACAAAGATTAGAGAGAAAGTTGCTAAAATAGGAAGCTAATTAATTTGTGATAACTAATATTTGATAATTCAGGGGTACCCAGGCAGATGCAAGATCCATAAAAGTTCATGAGAACAATATGAGCGTTCAGAACAGCAGCCATACATTCATAAGCAGGCTAGAGCTCCATAGATTTTAGAAAGAAGCTAAGAAGATTTCATAGGATCAAGGAATTGAACAACACTGGACCTGAAACCAAGTAGTAAGTGCACAATCGCCTTGTGAGAAAAAATGATTAAATTTTAAAATCAAAAATATAATTTATATACCCTGAAACTCTAAACAATATATAATTTTATTGTTATATGATTAAAAGTAACGGCCTTCACAAATCTGCCTTTATTATATACATTTTTATTTGGTGCAAATAACGCCAGATTTAATTACATTGAGATAGGTCTGGACTTAACCCTTCTGTTGCCAGTAGAAGTTAAGAGAGTTCCTGTGTGCTCAAGAGCTTTAATATATAATTACAAGGCTTCAACATGTTTGGAAACGCTTAAAATTTTAAAAATAATCACATTTATGCAAGGTTTAGACTTTTCAGATCTTCCGAAATTCCATCATGTAAAATATTTAATAACTTATCACAGTTGCTCAATACCTTACACCAGCACCCTTGAGCAAGTGGGTCAAACCCACAATTCCTGGTGCTTACTACAGGGGGCACCCTAAAGAGATTGTGAAGAGTTCTACGACTATTCATGTAAGTGTACCATGAAGAATAACAGAAAAATTTTCTGAGAGATAAGACTTAAAGATCAAAAATTGAAGATGTATATAGCTAGTCTGACTATTGAGTTAAGATGATACAGAACATCACCAGCAAAGGAAAGAACTAGGGACTGAATATGACTCAAGTGAGAGAAAAGCTAATTTCTTAGAGAGTGATAACAATGAAAACATACAAAGCTTAATTCATTTTAACTTTGCTGGTAAGCCACATGACCAATCAAATCACCAGAAGCAGGATGTTTATAATAGGAAAGTGTGACTTTTACGACCTAAAAAACCGCTAACTACTTTGGGAGAACGTACTACCAGTACAAACAAACCAGAAATAGTAGTAAAATCTACCTGTCAGATTGAATCTGAAAAGGATCTCTATTTGATCCTTACTTCATGAATAAAATAGCTCCTGGTGAGGAAACTATATGTTTAATTTCTTCGGCTGTGCAGAAATATCATGACCTGAGCCAGTCAAAAATGAAATCTCTCTATGTAATAGTATGCATTAATGAGAAGCACATGAGGTGCTTGGTTCTATACTTCATTACCTTCACACTTGTTCTTAAGTTAAAAATACTCTTATTGCCTAGTTTGGAAGCTCACAGGACGTTCAAAATATAAATCAAGAATTAATCACTACAAGAATGGGAAGTATGAGTCAATTGTAGACTTTGCAAATTATTTTACCTCCTAGCACAACAGCTTTGGATGACTGGAGATTTAGCTCTAGTCACCTCAAAGAAATTCTTGCTTAGCTCTCTTAATTTTCTACCACAACGCCTGATGCACATGACTTTGGCTGTGAAACTGCCAAATACCTGAAGGCCATTAAGGAAGCATTAATTGCTTAAAAACCGCATTTAGAATAAAGTCAAGGTGCTAGAACCATAAGTAACATCAGCAACGCCACCATGATAGAAATGTTACTTAAGTTGCTCAAAGCTGAAATGATAAGCCTAAGGAGAAGGCTTATCGCCCTGTTAAGGGAATGCCTAAAATTACTCCAATTTCAAATGCACTAACTTTAGAAATAGAGACAACTATAGAGAAGATGTCCAAAGCTAGAAGAAGAAAATATTGGAGAGCCTAAAGAAGATGTAGGATCAGACAATTGGGCAGTAAACCGCACCAAAGGAATTTTTTCAAGTTTTGAATTACACTTCAAAAAAGGTAGGTATAACCTCACAGCTACTTTGGTGGACTTTCTATAAAATAAAAGATTGAATAAACTGATAATCAGTTTTCACTCGCAAATAGACAATATATTTTTATTATTGAAAAGACTTAATATTTATAGGTTTTGTTAAGGCTCGCCTTCTATCTGATCTTTTCAATATCGAGAGATTGAATTTTCTAAACATGATTGAAATAAGCGTGATCATTTTTAGAATACTTGATAAGATCAAAATTGCAAAGTTCTTCTTAAATGACTAACAGAGGAATATTCGCAGTAATAGATTCAGAGATGGAAGAATTAGGCGAAATCCTGACAATTCCCTCCGAGGTTTGATTGCATAGGAGGATGAGACCTCAGAAACCTAAGATGGATACAAATTACAACTATACTGGTGTTGACATGAGTAATAAAATACTCAAGACCTTTGGAAAATGAATTGTTAAGGACCAGACCAATTAGATTCTGACTTCTCCATTCGCCCACCAGACCAAGAGTGGTAGTGCATAACATAATCTCCAGCCTGATACTTGAATAAAGCGGGCTTATGTTGGTAATCTGAAGAGTATTCTTTTTTGGTAGTCATTTCAATGGACTCCATCGCTTGAGACTGAAGGAAAATAATTTCATCAGCTAAATTTCTCATAAACGAATCATAGCCCTCAGGAACACTCTAATCAAGTATCACCTGCTTACTTGAGGGAACTAAACAATACGCCCATAAATACACTTGAAAGGCGACTACTTAATAATTCAATGGCAACTGATTTGGTAGGCTAACAAAGCGCCAGGTGGATATAAGTTTTACTGAGATGGGTACAAGGAAGCCATCTTTCTCAGAATAGAGACTAAAAATATGTTGACTCTCTCAATGGCCCCATTGGTCAATAGGTGATAGGAAACAACTAACTGCTGTGCGGTATAAACCATTTTTGACAATTTCTGATGAAGTTGAGAGGTAGATTAGTCCCATTATTTGACATAAGGACTTTGGGGCACCCATGTTGAGAGATGATGTGATGGTACAAGAACAAGGCAAATACTTTACCAGATGGAGTAGCAATGGATTTTCTCTGTTATTTAGTTAAATGATTAATGGCCACGATAATATCTTATTGTCCATGCAATCCCTGAGATAAAGATCCTACAACATCGATATTAACCACTTTAAAAGACTTAGTTAGTGGGATCTTTGATGTTGGTAAGTTGAATTGGCAGCGCCATGGATTCTACAGATAATACATGCATCAAAAGTTTTTTTTTTGAAAGCATTCATGTTATTCCATTAATATCTTGTTTTCAACCATTCCCGAGTTTTCTTCAGGCTACTATGACCTTCTCAACTATGCCCTTCTATAAAAGCATTAAACCGAAAATGTTGGGTGCAAAAAGTGTAACCACTTGAAGTCACCCTTCTTATACAAGGACCCCTCTTGTATCATAGTGTCCTTAGTAATAGACTTAAGGATGGCTCAATTCTCTTCATATTCTTTATCCCACAGCTCAGAACTTACAAATAATTCATATAATCATTCCTCCCTATTAGGATCTAAGATTAAAACAGGCAACTGAGACAGGCCATTTGCGTTTTTGGTACCTGAATAACAAACAATCAAAAATGTAATTCTGCAATTTGTAAGGCTTAACGATCCAACCTCCCATCAAGATCCTTCATATTCTGAAACCATAGTAGAGAAGAATGGTTGTTAATTTTAGAAAAATGATTATCATATAAAAAGGGCCAGAAATGTTTGATTGTCATAATTACAGCATGGCACTCCATTTTAGTTACACTATAATTTCGCTCATCCTTAGATAGGGTTTTAATGTATTAAACCATAAGATGATTTATTTGACCCTCATTGCATTGAGATGAAATTGACCCAATAGCTACTTTTCTCA
Organism: Massospora cicadina; assembly: GCA_022478985.1. Lineage (NCBI taxonomy): Eukaryota > Fungi > Entomophthoromycota > Entomophthoromycetes > Entomophthorales > Entomophthoraceae > Massospora > Massospora cicadina. The sequence goes on along the minus strand of JAKSZP010010750.1, from coordinate 100,747 downwards.
TGCCAGTAGACAAAATAAAGGTCTTAGCAAATAGAGGATGGATTAAGACAGGCGCTTTGGTTAGAGCGATTCTAAGGGAATTGAAAGATTGCTCCTGCGCAGAACTCCAATAAGAAGGTACTCCTTTTTTAACAGGTATATAGAGGTTCTTCCAAAATAAAATTTAGGTAAATACGCTGGTAATAGCCAACCATACCTAGGTAGACCTTAATATCATGCAAAGAGGTTAAGGAGACATTTGATTAATGACCATATTGCTTAGAAGAGACTTAATATTTTTAGCTAAAACCTTGTGACCTAAGAACTTCATTTCATTCTAGAATAAGGAACATTTAGAAGGTTTAAGCTTCAGCGAAAAATTCTGTATTCATATAAAAAATTCATGCAAGTGGTCCAAATGCTTGGTAAAAACATCAAAAATATGGTAATATCATCTGAATAAACCAGGACACAGGTCAGTTTAAGTTTCAGAGAAATTTCATCCAGGGCCCTCTGGAACGTGGCCAGAGCTTTGCTCACACCTTGAGATATATGGGTTAGTTTGTACAGGCCCTCCTAAAGATTAACAAACATTTGGCACAAGCCTCTTGGACTAACCCAATTGGCCATTAACCACTGGCTAAATCCATTGCTAAAAATAGGTAGAGCCAGCCAGCGACTAAAAAGAAAACAATCTAAGGCAAAGGGTAGCTGTCATAATGATTAATTTCATTTAAACTATGATAATACTTAACCACCTGGTGAGAGCCATCCTTTTTCTTTACCACAAGCAACGAAGAGAGCCCAAGGACTGTTGAAAGGTTTCAATATTCCAGCTTCCAATATTTGATTCAATTCTTTAGTAACTGCACTTCATCAACCTTAGATTTACAATAAGGTTTAGCGCAAATGGGAGGATACTCCCCCAGTCACAACATTATGCGTCACTTCCTTCATCTCACCAAAATTTCAAGTATACTTTTCAAAAATAAATATAATTTTCCCAGTTATTGGTGTACTAGTTTTTCTTGGTCCGCAGTAAGATGCGATATAATTGCCAGCCCCACAGTAAGAATTCCCTGATTTGATTAAGACTAAGATCTTGTAAAATCCAAAAAAGTCTTAACATCATAAATCTGAGAAAGGGTAATAATTTGATATAGGCTATTGGAATCTTTTGATCCACAGTTTCTGGCTTAGTAGTAAGATTCAATAATAGAACGAATAACGCCCCCAATTAGGCATAGTCCAACACCCCAGAACAGGGCAGAAATTCCTTAATATAAGGGTTGGAGATGCTCTGGAATAGCAATAGATGACCCTTAGGATTGACAAAATGAATAAAATGTCAACAGTAACTTGTGATTTTGGAAGAATATCAATGGTAAATGGGAGAAAATAAGCATATCTTCTTTGATGTCAGCCATCTTAAGCAGCAGAGTTATCTGAGGCCCTACAAAATGATACTGAATAGAATAGGACCTCTTTACCACCCCTTTCTCTTAAGCACTAACCTCTTCACCCCCTTTTTTTAGCACTATTGGTGCCCAACCCAAAAGGGGGAACCGTTACGCATCTTTATTTGCAATTGAACTAAGAATAGGGATTATTATAAACTAAAAAACCCAATATCGCGCCTCAACTAACATCCTAGGAAGCCATATCAGAAGGTGAGGAAGCTCTGGGGAAACTTTTGTCTGGCGACCGCTTTAGCTGGCGGACCATGGCAGACAACAGTGGGGTAAGAGCATCAGCAATATGTGGCATAAGGAGTTATAAGTGCGGGTTTTATTTAGTGTTAAGGCAGGCGGTATTCATCATCTAATTGTATTGAGCAAGTTGATGCTCAGCAAAAGTGATGTGAGCCAGAACTCAAGTAAATGAATGTTGCAAAATTGACTATGGGCTCTGCTAGTGTGCCAGGCCAACCAGTATGGAGACTGGTTGGCCCTTTTCCGTTTTGCCTTCATAGGCATTCTAACCCCTTAGGAGTCTGCGTCTAACCCACCAACACAGCAGACTAACGACTTCACTTTAGCTCAGGGTCCGTGGTGTGCCCAACCAAGTCCTGCCCCCATCCTGGGCGGCCAAGGCACTCCAAAGCTGCACCACCATCCTGACCCTTCGCCAACCCATATGGGCATGCCCTGGCGAGTCCTGCCCCATCCTGGGCAGCCAAGGCACTCCCAAGCTGCACCCCACAGGGCTGACGGCCAGTTGGCAATATCTTTGGTGGCTTGCTGGCCAGGTTCCCACTTGTTCCTCTTAAAGCTGAGATATTGGATCTGGCAGCGTATGCCACTCCAGGCACATCACCTCACACCAACGTCAGTATCTCTAGTCCCTAATTATTTTAGCCTAGCTGACACACTACTACAATTAAAATATATAAGGGCGAAAGAGCGATCTTTTTTGGAGGTTTGAACGACTATTTATAAATTAGGGATCTTTACCTATTAAACCCTTTGGCTATCCAAGCTGGCACTTTTTAATAAATCTCAATCATTATTGGTAGCTATTTCATCCCAAGCCGCTTATCAGTTCACCAAATTCTAGATTATATCAATCCATCCTCGGCATGAGTCACTTGTCAATCATATTTAAGTTTAATTAAATAATTACAGCTTCAAGCATCCTCAACATGAGTCACCGGTTCTCTAAATTAGCAGGAAACATATTTAGATGCTTGGCAACGGATTCATCATCTTTCTGCCAAATTCCCACAATTGACCTTCATATGTCAATCAGTGGTGGACGCAGATTACACCAAGCCTAAAATTGAATTAATAGATATATAACATTAAATAATATTGAACTAGGAGATTAGACTGAAATCACGCCCAGCTAACTGACACTCCTAATTCTATTACTGGAAGGATCCATCTAGTAATTTCCTGACAATGACTTAGTGCGTTGGTAGTTTGAAGGTGTTTTTGTGGTCAAAAAGTGAAACTTTTTCCATGTCAATGAAAGCACAGCTTGCACTTAAAGTGAGCTCCTCAATTTCATGTTTTACATCTTCTAAAAAAACAATGGGGAATTTTGATATAAATACCCTCAACGAGGGTGTCATCAAACAATGAAGCTTCTGGCAGAGTAGGGTGTTGGAAGGAGCAACTGCAGCCTCCACGGACATTTTGTTTAAATTTTTATTAATTAACAAAGCTGGGTTTTGAGTGAGAATGGCGAGAGCGTGAATTAAGAGGATTAATAAGGATTTTTCCAAAGAAAAATCCAGTTTGACATTGAAAGGCCATTCACTATCATAAATCCATTTAAGACACTCAAATGGATTTAGCTTGGCCAACGCTGGGCCAGCCACTGGAATTAGAGCAGTGGCAGGAGATGATTAGTTGTATACTGTCAACCATGGCTGCTCAGCTGAGAACTGATCAAGTCATTGACTCAAAATTCCAAAATTCAGTTAAGTTTTATATTTGTAAATTTTGATTGGTCTCTGCTTAATAAAGGGTGCCAGAATTCACCAAGGTTGGGGCAGGAGAATCATTTCCCATTTGGAAAATTGGTGTGAGGTGGCAGCTGAGGTGACGCCGGAGGGGGAGCAATAGAAATGGTGGAGGTGGAAGCCATAGGGCACTTGCGCTTGAAATGGTTGAGTTCAAAGCAAAAGAGGCAAATGGCATGGCCGTTCTCAACTCACACCTAGAATGGGTGATCAAGGGCTGATCTGATCACTGTATTAGATGAAATCATGAGGTGAGTGTCATGATGGAATGGGAATATTGTTGCAAAGGCGTAAGGCCCTGTAAGACAATCTGCTCCATTCAGAACCACGAACTGCAACATGGGGTCTGCACCATAAATGGCCAAACCTTCTGTAAGCTCGTGGTGGAGGCGTTTGGTGGAAAGGTGAGAGGGCAACCTGGAGAACTGGACCACCAAAATGGCCTCATCTGGTAGCGAGGTGCAAACGGTGGGAAGTTAAGAATTTTTTATATAATAAAGGCAGCTTGACTGCTGCCACAGCATTGGCTTCAGAGCAGAAGCTGATGTTAAAATACCCCTTGAAGGGGCGGAAAGAAAAGAAGCTGGTGGGTTTAAAAACTGCCCTAGTCATCTTGGTGATGACCATGCTTGCATGTGGGATGAGATTTCCATATTTGACTCAGAGGGAACAATGCAAAATTACTACATGGGAGCAATAAAGAGCTCTGGAGCACCGCCTGGGAGCTTGCAAGGTGATGAAAAAGTCCTGAGGAGGGACATAATGCCCAGTAGCATTAGGAGGGCTAGCTAAGCCAGTCTAAGCTTGCTTTATCGGTTTAAAATATGCCAGATGGCGGGGCATCACCATCCCAAGCTGTGGCAGCAGGCGTTAAAAGCTTTGATATTCATAGGTATTGGCTCAATCAAGTGACTACGTTTTGTAACTAAATAAAATATCAAATCTGGCTTCAATTTAGGTATTTAAGTGAAATAAAGATCAACTCTTTACCCTATTAACAGACAAACCTGACTCTTAGCATGATGAATAAGAGCATGTTCAGATAAAAGTAATGGGACCAATTATTACAAAAGGGATAGTGAGGAGTTGGAGTAAAAAATGTTCCCATCAATTTCCTATGAAAACTGGGTCCCTCAAAGAAAATCTAACTCAAATTATCCAAAATGATCGCGGGTACAATAAGAGTTAACTTTCCAATCTTCAAAGGAAGTGTCAAAGAGGCTGTAATTGACCACGTACTATGGGGTCCTGCAGTTCCATACATCTCAAAATGTGAAATGCTGGGCGTAAGATTTATCCGCTTGGGAATCTTTGATGAGGCTTAGTTCATTTGAAAACCAGTATTAATGATGGCCTTAACATTGACCTGATTCACTCAGAGATCAATCTGAGTGATCACACTTCAAGATAGAGAAGGTAAAGCTAACAAGTATGGCAAGGCATAAGAAGAAGAAATTTTGTCTTTATTATACTCTACAGGGATATGGTCCCCCTGGCTTATACTCAAATCGCCATCAAGATGATAAATTTTATTGGACTTGTTATCTTTTTCTTTTTATCCGCCTCCTTTTTAAAACAGCGGTTTTTGGTATGGAAGTATCAGTGACAACAGTTACATTGAATATCTCTAGAGTTGTTGGACATTGCATAAATTTTGGGATGACTTAGTTTTTAAGAATTATAAAATGAGGTTTTATGGTGAGTTGAGGAGGCAATTCCAACCAAGCCACCTTTATGTCCATAATACTTCAAAAAATATTCTTCACACTAATAAAGTAGATTTAAAACTTCATCTGCGAAGAGAAAGTAAACATAAAACCATAATAGCATTATCAAGAAATTGAAAAACCACAGACCATCAAGGTTTGTGCCTCTTAATAGAGCTAGTGCGCAAAGTCCTTGATAGTTTCATTGTAAAGGGGTGTATACCCACTAAAGCCTGTCTTTGGGGAGGATAAGGTTTGATCACTTCTGAACTTCTCAGCAAAGCCTCCTTGACTTGAGATAAAGTAATACAAGACATAAGATGGGGAACTGTGATATCCTGTGCAGAATGAGCAAAACATCTGGGCAAATAGTTCATTTTTTAAGGTCCTTTTCCTCTTCAAGAGCCTTCTCATATAAATAAAGGATGAAATATTACTCCCTTTCCCAGAAGAATACTTATCCTTGAACATCAGTTTAAAGCTCATAGGATCATTAGCCGTTATTACATGAACTCTCGGATGCTCTAAATGGGTGGAGACGTAAGAGTTAGAATCTGAGGCTGGGGAGGAATATTGAGGATGCAAGTTGATAACCTCAGTGCAAATTTCATTAATACAATAATTCAGCTCCATATAATTCACCAAAGCATCTAATCTCTTGGGTAGTTTAAGAATTTGCTCCTGATGGGTCATGTTATTTAGCCTCCAAGGGGTTGATCTTTATTTAGATCATGTGCCACTCAAACTCAAGCGCTGTAACATGATATTTATGTCTCTAGCCCAATTGCCCAGGTTAATCAGCTCATTGGATAAGGACTGAATTGACAAGAGAGGATCAACAGAAGTCTCCTAATGAGACAAAATGCACCCATAAGCTACTTTATGAAGTTGCACTCACAACTTTTCAAACATGTCAGCGAGCGAGCTAAGATTAGTCTCAGCTGAATACTTGGAGCCTATGGATCTAGAGGGTTGGAGGAGCCCTGGAGGCCCTAAGAGCCCAATGACGCCAGGGAACCAGGAGGTTCAGGAGTTCCAACGGACCAGGAGGACCACATGGGCCAGGTGGTCCAACTAATCTAGAGGGTCCAGATGGCCCTCTAAGTATCAATGGCCAATGGGCCCATTAGGTCCTGGGGGACCTTCTGGACTGGGAGGACCTTGACTCCTGGAGGGACCCTTAGATTGAGAGGTTTCCTCCACTTGACTGACTTAAACTTGAATTTTGGAGAATAAATGTTCCAAATAGAGGAGGCGAATTCTGATTTCCTCTTCCACCAGCTGACTTTAGCTATAGAAGCGGGTAAGGTTATTTCTCCACTAAACTTGAATTTCCTGAACTCGCTCCACAAACTGATTGTCAATGAAGCAAATACTACATGAAGATGAGCGATTTACTGATGTACATCATTAACGAGATTACAATTACCAATGAAAGTCTCTCAATTATCCTGACTTGATTTGGAGGCAGAATTGAAGAACTAAGAACATAGTTGTGCAAAAATTGAATTTCTTCCAATAAAATTAATATTCCCTATTTGTGAACTCCCACTACTTGCAATAAGTGGTATAATGCAGTGTAAACAAACTAGCGTATATATGGCCCAGTACTAACCCGGGCAATTGTGAGTTTTAGCATAAATTCCTCCATGTGGAAGGCATAATACTGTCCCAAGACCAGGTAGAACAGATTTCAGGAAACTTTGACCTCTGGTATATTTTAGGTTTTTAGTGTACTCGTTGGTGCATAGTACCCCTAAATTCAACATTTATTTTGCAGGAGAATAAGTTTTATAACTGCGGAATAACTTCATAGGGGGCTAAATGACCACTTCTTAGTAATTAATGAAAACTTCAACTTATTAGTTGATTGATTTATAGGTTTTTTATTATTTGCAATAAGGGGGGTAAGAAGTGAACCCTCTTATTACATCGATGCTATTATATAAACATTGAGGCTTAAAGTTTAAATTGCTTATTATTGTACAAAATAGGAATATTGGGATTTACCCTATCAAATTGGTGGGACTTGCCTCACTTCAATGCGAGAGCAGATGGGGAAGTAACAGCCAGGAAGATGAACTCATGAGACAGGTATTTTATAATTTTAGACCAATCAAAAGTGGGAAAATATTTTCATCTTGCTGAACCCCCTCTGACCCTATAAAAGGGACAAGTCTCCGCATTAAAGCTGTACTAAATCCAGAAGTGTCTTGGAGAGGAGCCTCCGATGAACTCCCTGGATTTGGCCAAAAATTTGGTGTAATCTGACCGCCTGAACTTATTATATTTTCTTGATTACTGATAGAAGTGTTATCCCAAGTTAATGGGTTCTACCTTTAATTGACCAGGGTCTTCTGGTCAATTTTTTTCATCATTTACCTTTGAACCAACTTTTTGATACCTCGGATTTGTAATTGTCTGACAAATTCATCAAGAAATTTCTGAATGGTATCACATAAAGCTTCAGGCTGTTTTTGAAGATTTGTAACAAAACTTATGTTAAGATCGTCAATCTCAAAATTGGCATGGAATTCAAACATAGATGGCGTTCTGGAAATTTTGGTCCTATTGGAGTGAATCCAGCGCAAAATACTACCCTGCTCATAGTCCTCTGACTTTTTGGGCGAAAAAGGAGAATTCATTGTAGTAATTGACGTTTTCATTGATGCTTAACTAAGAAAACACCTTTAGTGAGCACCACTTTTGAAGTTTTGAATTACATTTATGAATGGATGTTATAATCTTAAAGGTACTTTAGTAAAATCTCCAAAAAAGATAAAAGAGTGAAACAACTTATTACAAGTTTCAACTCGCAAGTAGATGATATAATTATTGAAAAGATATGATATTTATATTTCTGTCAAGATTTGCCTTTGGTCTTTTTTATTCAATCTCTGAGAGATCAAATCTTCTGAAATTACATGATAATTATAAGCGTGATCATTTTCAGGAGACTTGTTGAGATTGAATTCCCCAAGTTCCCATTCAGTGACCAACGGAGGAATTTTTGATGTAATGTGTATAGAGATGGAAGAATTTGGAGGATTCCTGACAGAAATAATGATGAGGATCCTGGTTCACAAAAGATTTAGGAATCTATATCATTGGAGCCCCATAAGAAGTGGTTATTCCTGGATACCTCATACCTATGAATGCAAAGTTTGAGTCCAGCAAGGAGTATTTCTTGTTTTGAGCTTCAAAGAACACTAAGATTGTTGACTTTATAAGCCCTCCCTGAAGCTAGTAGGGTTCAGCTTCAGACAATGAAATCCTTACCGCTGGCATGACTATTGTCAAGAGCAATAAAAACGTAGAAGCCACTGTGAAAAAGTCAAAGTGTTATCAGTATTAAATAATGGCGCTCCAGTCATAATTATGTCTTCCAGGCTTATAAAGAAATCAAAGTTTGTACTGGAAATCAACTGCTAGACCAATATCTTAGCTTCTGGGCATGAGTCAAACAAAGCACTAGGAGCTATTCCACGTTACCCTTGCAAATTAAGCATTGTTTTGTCTGCAGCAGCCATGGTGCTTAGAACAACCATTATAATTTTCTTATAAAATACAATTCCTAGTTACGTTTGATGGAATGTTTGATTTATGTTTAGAGTTTGGTAAGTCTTATCATCTGCCAGATGCCTCTTATCTATCAAGACAAAGAGAAGAAGGGACTTAAGGAGCGATTATGCCTAGTCAAAACTGATCATTTTTTTACCTGGTCAGCTATACCCCAAAGATGAATAGAATGAAGAAGCTATCGCCAATTATTGAAGCAGGTTCTGGGTTACATTTGTACACCAGCGAGGAGATGGACCTACAACCTGAAAAACAAAAGGTAGAGTTGGTAAACATCAGTAATGATATACCTGAATAGACAAAGTTTGAGATTTTCTGTACCAAAGGAATCTAAAAACAAGAACCCAGAGTGAAGCCTGGATTCCAAGATTCTACCTACCAAGGAGAAGTCAATTTACTTTATTGAAAACATTATAAAGCACCCTATTAAGATTAATGGGGTCAAACCAATACTCAAGCAAGGATATACTGGTATGCTGATTTGATTCAGTTCTCGCCATGGATGGCATTAAGGCGTTTGAGCTGCAAGAGATAACCACACAAGCTAAGCATGAAATCAATGAACTCTTGGATCAATAATCAGGTTTTTTTTGGCAACGGACATAACGGTTATGGCTTGTTGTATAAGGTTTACAGAATTGACTCTAGGAGTGAAATTTTCTTCCTATCTAAGCCTTACCGCCATACTTAGAGTTAAGAAAAGCAACTTATAAAATAAAAAACTTATAGATGAAAACTTAGTACGCCCCTTTCAAGCTACCTTAGGCGTCGCCTCTTCTGCTAGTGTGAAAGAAGGATGGGACTCAACGCATAGTCATAAACTACTGAAAGTTGAACAACCAGATAAAGTAAGATTCTTATCCTTTACCATGCATCAGCAATGCCTTGAAATGACTTGAGGGATTGCGCTACTCCACTGCCATGGAATTGGCGAGCGGATACTGGCATATTGAGCTGTCTCCATTAGACTAGGAGAAGTTTGCGCTGATTGCCAACCAAAACTTAATCAAACCCATGCATATGCCATAGGTCTTGTGCAACACCCCAGACTAGTTCCAAAAAGTAATAGACCAAATTTTGGAGATCTAAAGATGTCAAGTGTGCTAATTTACCTGGGAATTCACTGTTCAGCAATACGTTCAAGGATGATCTTGAACACCTGAAAGGGTTTTTTACCCATTTAAGAGGACAACTTCAAACTCAAGTTAAGCAAGTGCTTGCTCCTGAAGAACCAAATGGAAATTCTCAGCCATGAAGTAGTCCAAAGAGAGAACAAGCCCCTTTAAGTGAAGGTTAAAGCTATCATTAAGATGAGTTCCACCAAGTGCATGAGAGACGTCCAAGCGTTATTGGACATGATGAATTACTACAGCCTATTCCATCAAAACTTTACAGACATTGACAAACCACTCATCCATCTACTCAACAAAGGAGTTCTACTAATCTGGGACTAGAGACATAAAATGCCTTTAAGCAGCTCAAAAAGAAGCTAATGGAAGCCCTAATCTTGATATGTTTAAATTTTGAAAAGACCTAAATGTTTTATAAAAAATGCCAGCGACATGAGTATGGGAGCTATTTTAGCACAGTTAACGAAGAAGAATTAGATCACCTAATAGTGCGCTACTTGAAGACATTCACCAGAGAAGAGAGTAAGTACACAATTATTGGGTGTAAGTGCCTAGTGGTGATCAAAGAAGTATACCATTTCCATCCCTATGTTTACAGTGCACATAAAGATTATTATGGAATGCACCTATCTGATATGGTTGACAAACATGGAGAATTTCAGACGGAAGACCATCAAGGTGAGCTGATCAGCTGCAAGGCTATGCATTTGAGATCTTGCATCAGGAAGGAGAGAAGCACCTGAAAGAGAATAGCTTGTTGCAGTTGCCTGTCTTTCGCGCAAAATCACATGAAAGATATGATCTATGATCTTATAGGAAACCCAAAGGAGAAATTAGAATAAGATGACTCAGTTAAAAAGATACTAGAGAGCTGTTCCAGAGCGATGAGATTCTTATAAACAGCTGGAGAAGCGAGTACATAATAGAGGATTAGTATATGCGAAGCTAGCAAATGGATGAAGGTAAATATGGAAGGACACCACCAAGTAGGCTACGTAAGACTACAGAATTACCAGTATCTCAAGGAGAAATTTTACTAGAAGGCCATGTTAGACGATATCAGTCAAGCTCTGGAGCTTTGCATTAAGTGCATTAACACAAATCTCTCCTATAAAAGGTTTGAGTTTCATCCTGTGTTTACTAAGCATACCATTTCACAATATTCCATTGACGTTATTGGCCTATGTTGAAAGTCAAAAAGTTGGTATTATTTATCATTGTCACATTAAATCCCCTTACTAAGTACATAGAAGCAATAACAGTAAAAGCTTAACTGTAAGAGTATCTGTGAGAGTCCTTTACCACAAGATCATTACATTCCACTGAGGCCTCAGATACTCCTTTCTAATAGACTAAATTTTTTATTCATATGTTGTGAGACAACTGATATGCTTGGAGTCAAGCAGCAGTTCACCATGACATATACCCCATCTACCATTGGAAGCACGAAAAGAGTCAATAGATCTCTTGCATCCATTTTAAAAAATATTGCGTTCAATCATGTATCCACAGGGATATCCTATTGCCAGCAGACTTTTTTGCTTACCGGTTAAGCTACCACAGAACCATTAAAATGTCTTTATTCAAGGCAATATATGGAAGAGAAGCCGCGTTACTGATCTTATTAGCCTATTGATGGACGCGGATAGGAAGATCTTTACCCAGAAGATACCAGGACGAGTTAGTGGAAAATCAAATTAAGACTCAGCTGAGTGTAGCAGCAAAATTAAGAAGTCATTGAAGAAGAGTACTAAAAAGGGTGACCAAAGACCTAAAGGATATAGTTCAAAGTGGGACAGACATTGATATTCCGCCATATGCGCAGAGGGTAGCCTGAGAAGTTACAGGCCTTCTGGAAGGTACTTGGAGCTGTTTCCTTGAAAAGAAAAACCAAATATTTCATCAATGATGACAACACCCATGTCACCATAACTGAGTCCACTCACAGCACTTAAAGTCTTTCCCCAGGTTTCTTCTTGAGGAGGGTAATGTTTAAAAACGTTCAACTATAGGGGCTAATTATTTGACTTATGGAAAACCCCATCATGAAACTCTCAAGTTGATGGTAATATCAACGGGTCTAAAAATTAAGTCAGCTAGAACAAAGAGTGGTCTAAAATACATGGCCAATAAAAATTTTTCTAAAAAGCACTATTATAGATTTTAAAGGGCCTAGAATAACTGACGACAGAGGCCATCATATATCCCCCAGCCAAAGATGTAATTTTTGAGCAGGTCAGCATGATGGCAGAGGACACACAAGCTTAATATACTGTCCTGACGACTGTGAGCATGACATTTAGGATAAGGCCTCAGAGAAACATCTTTTATACACTTAGATTCAGCTGACAATGATAGGAGAATTACCAACCTTTAACTGAAGAGAGTTCCTGTTGTAAAAATCGGCAATATGTTGATATCCACCATATGTGTTGCACAGGTTTAAGACTACTGAGCAACAGACAGACGATATGGAGATCGTCAGCCCCCCCAGAAAAAAACTTGTCAGATCTAATAAAATCAAAGCTATTGCTTCATGTCACCACTTTATTTAATTTAATATATTTACTTATCAGCCTTCTACTGCTTACTTCTCTCCTTCCCTATTAACCGCTCTCTTCCACCTGATAAAAACCTCCTCCTCTTTGTCTTTTCATTCCACACATCTCTTCATTGTTTTGATCAGTTTGACCCTTTGGCTTAGCTATTATTTAAATCTATTGCGGGGAAGGCCGACCATGGGACGGACACTTCCAAATATGACTCAGGAAAGATAAACTTAGTACCAGGGGAGGCACCCCAGAGAAGCGATGCTATATCTTGTTGCCAGCGGGAACGCCACTTATGGGGAGGGGGGAACGTGTGAAGGGGCCGTAGCCACAATTGAGCACGTGTGGAGGAAGGGGTCTGATTTGATGAACCAGACTGGGAACCAGGAGGAGACCAGCTGTTGGCGACGTGGTGGGAGATATCCAAACATCCACGCTTGAAAGTGGTCCACCAAATGAGACCAGAATATGTGGACAGCTTCTGGGAGGGTGGGGATGGAGCCAGCGATGGCATCCAAGACAATCGTGTGGATAGTCCACATGGCGATTGCAACCACCAGAGCATGGAGGGAGGGTGGAAGGGGGAGGCTATTGATGAAGCAAACATATCTCTTGACAGACTGAAGGGATGCGTTTGATCCTGGCCCAGTAGACGTTGGACTTCGCGCCATATCACTTTAGAGGTGGGGCACTTCTCCAGGTGGTGGAACAGCTTTCCATACTGGCCACACACGACACAGGATGAGTGTAAAGCGTTAGAGCGCTTAGCTGTACAATACACCCGCCTCAGGCAGCGCCACACATGGGAGCGGACTTGAGGCTGCAACAGAGGATGGTGTTTGTATTTCCAGATAGTCTTTTGGGTCTCAGTGGAATAAGGGATGTCCATCATGTCCAGGTAGTCCACCCTGGATAGGACATGGGGTCAAATGGGGATCACGCCATCATGGATGGGTAGCCCCTGTTCCTCTTGTGTGAACTGAGGAGAGGGGTGGCCTCTTCGGGTTGTATGTCCACTAATACAAATTCTCCACTCTGCGCTTCGCATGGAGAGTAGGATTCGTTTGTAGTGGGTTTTAGTCCCGTGAGGACCTGTGGCCGATGTGTGTGATGCGAGGTATTTCATCAGGGAGTGGGGGTTTGATGAATTGTTGAGGCCCAAGGCTCAGGAGAAGTTGGAGCGGGCCGCGCGGGACCAGTTTGGGATGGGAGTGTAGGAGCGGTGATGGCCGCGATCCAGGTACCCAGGATCTTGGCAGCATGGGCTTTGAAGTCAAGCAGGCCCATGCCACCTTGATGATGAGGGCCAAACATGACCTCTAGCCGTACTGGTGGAGGGCGGCCTGACCAAAGCTATCCTTGCAGCAAAGCATACAGGGATTTGAAAAAGCTTGGGGAGAAGGGGATGGCGTGGGCTACGAACCAGACTTTGGATAGGAGCATAGAGTTGGCAAGAACAGCCCTTCCAGTGAGGGTAGTAGGGTGGGCTCTGAGAGAGGCGATTCGCTTCGTCACGTTGTCCAGTATACTGCACTCCATTACTGCTGACGCATATCCACCTGCCTCCATCCACACGCCCAGATGGCGCACTGGTCCTATGGTAGGACGTGGCACGAAGGGGAGCACCAGTGGAGCGGTGTGTGTTGAGTTAGTAAGGCGTGGACGTGGGCGAGCAGATAAGCCGGGTTGGGAACTAATTGCTGGGGCCCAGCAGTTCTGAAATCGACCAAGGAGGATGATTTCAGTTTTGGAGGTGTTCAGTGCCGCGTTGCTTACCCGGGAATATTCCTGGATGAGGGCTTCAAGCGCGCGTGCATCTTTGTAATAGACACCCCATCATGCAATCATCTGCAAATGCCATCATCTTGACTGGGGTTTGGCCTGGCACATGGACCCCAGTGAGTTGGGCATTCACATTTCGCAGTAGTGGATCAAGGCTGAAGTTGTATAAGAGTGGGATGAGGGGGTCCCCTTGTCGCAGGCCCCTTTGAGGGCGGACTACTTCCGTTAGGAATCCTGGGCCACGTACTGCCATTGTCGCAGATTCCGTGAGCAGCATCACCCAGTTTATGAAGCGGGGGGTAGGCGGAATTGATGGAGGCAGGCCCTAAGGTATTCCCAGTTTACTCTATCATAGGCCTTTTGTTGGTCCAAGAATACAAGTGCCCCAGAGGCTGTGGACTGATATACATTAGCCACAGAGTGCACATTATCCCAAATCAACCTTCTGGGGATGAAACCGAATTGTTCTGGGGAGATGGTGGCAGATACTACAGTCCCTAATTGGTTAGCCATAATTTTTGTTAAAATTTTGGTGTCTGTGTTTGTTAGAGAAATGGGGCGCCAGTTGGCTAAGTCTAGCCTATCCCCTTTCTTGAAGAGTGTGACTGTAAAGGCCTCATGTCCTCCTGGTAGGAGGCGCGTTTCCACCAGGCTTTGGTTAAGTGAGGCTAGCAGCAATGGGGATATATATTTGATATTTTTTGTAGAACTCATATGGAATGCCATCTGGGCCTGGGCATTTTCAGTTTGGCGCACCGCGAATGGCTGTCCATAATTCGTTCGGAGTAATTAAATTCATTATTTCTGGGTATCGGAAAATGGTGCAGATATGAGCTTGGTCAAGAAATTCTGCCATTTCAGCCAGCTGAATTGGTTCAGCTCGGTATAACTCAGAGTAATATTTTTTCGTTTTGATTGCCACTTTGGCCAGTGTGTCCGCAATGGAATTATCTGATCTTCGCACCTGTGTGCAGGCCACGCTCTGGTATGGTACAAAATTTTTTTTAAATAAGTATGTGGTGCACTTGTTGCCTTTAGTGATGCGTGTGGCCCTGTATTGGACACAAACCCAATGTTTGTGTTGCCTTTTGAGTGCGTTGAGGTGGGCGGCTGCCTCTGCCCACTTCTGGCCCCATGCAGGGCTGTATCCTGTGGCTGGAATGTTGGACTCCAAGTGGGCCAATTCCACCAGAGTGCGCGAGATAACCACCGATGTGGCTCGTGAGCATCTGGAAAAGAGATGGCAATAGTGGCGGATGGTGTCCTCTTTGAAAGTTGCCCATGTGGAAATGGGGTCCGCGCAAAACGGTGCAACAAATGATTTTGCCAAAGTTGCCTCTTCCACCCACGTGGAAAATCCTGGCGATGCGAGCTCAGGGGGGGCGGATTTTGCACCAATGTAGGGCCTTTGCAACTGTGATGGGTAAGTGGTAGGTTAACGAGACCAGTCGGTGGTCAGAGAATTCCATTTTCGTTGTTTTGAAGTGGGAGATGTGGGGTTGGAATTTCGCCAGCGTTAGAATAAGGTTGATGCGGGTCATGGACCTTAATTGCCCATTGTGGACGTGGGGACGCATCATGTTTTTGAGCAGTGGGGCATGTCACAGCAGCGCATCCATTAACTCAAGGGTGGCTTTTAGAATGCGTAGTTCTACGTGACCCTGTGGGGCGTGGGGTGAGGGCAGCCACCGGTCCGTTGGTGAGGTTAGCCAACAGTTCATGTCGCCAACTAGGAAAGAATCAGGGGGTAGCGGGAGGGATTTGACTGATGAGAAAAAACCTGACGCTTGTGTGCACCGTTTGGGGCGTAGATGTTGACAATTGCATGCGCAACGTCAGCCCATGAGAAGGTGATGATGAGCACTCGGCCATTTAGGAATGTTTCTGAGGATGTGAATTTGAAAAAATTATTTTTCCAAATTAGCACCCCACAGTGCTTTGACCAAAAGGATAGGGATGGGAGGAGCATTGTTTTCCAAGCTTCCTCAGAACCTCGTGGACAGTGGGACTCCTGGATGGCCAGGATATCCACGGGTAAATTGTGTTGTTCAAAACTCAGTTTCCTAGCCTGGGATGGGGAGGCCTTGAGTCTGGTGATATTCAGCGTCCCTAGAGTGAAGGTTTATCCTATTGCACCTTAGGTGTGAGGGGGTGGGCCCCCAGATCCACCAGCCTCTTCAAGGTCCCCACGGGCTTTCACAGCAGTGCAGGTGTTAGCAGCAATGATATCAGGGTTTTTGTTAATTTTTGTGGAAAGAGTTGCATTGGCTTTGGCCTTCACTTTTTCTTTTTTACCCGACGTCAGACGAATTTTTTGTGGTGCGGATAAGTTTGGTGCACCGTCGAGTG
Source organism: Massospora cicadina (assembly GCA_022478985.1). Lineage (NCBI taxonomy): Eukaryota > Fungi > Entomophthoromycota > Entomophthoromycetes > Entomophthorales > Entomophthoraceae > Massospora > Massospora cicadina. Next base: position 84,207 of record JAKSZP010010750.1, on the reverse strand, counting down.
TAACAAAAAAAATTTTTCAGTTGGGATAGGTCCCAAGTCAGTTTCAACTGGAGCTTGGGTGCAGCGATTGGGTGAGATCAAATCTCCCATCAGATCCTCAGATTGAGTGGCCCGCTCAGCATGGGCCTCCAAATCTGATTGGGTGATGGATTCCTGAGTCACTTCCACCGCAAAGGTCTCCATGTCCTCCTGGCGTTGTGAGTGTGGGATGGTGGTGGTGGCCTTGGCTGCTTCCTTGGCCGCGGCCCTATGGGTCTGCTTGGCCTTCTTCCACTCCTGCGGGGAGATGGGCTTTACCAATAGGTAGCAGCCTTGTGCTCCCCACGGGAAAGCCTCCTTGGTGCTTGCAGTTGGTTCGTAGTGCGCCTCTCTGCTGGCCATGGCTGCCAAGGGGTGCTCTTGGAATGTGACGCCCTCCTTGATGGGGCATGCATGTGCCTTATGGCCGAATGCATCACAGTGGGTGCAAATGGGGGGCGCGCTGTCCACGGTTACCTGGGATGGGAGGGTGGTATGCCCTGTGATATCAATAAAAGTGGAGTGCAGGATCTGGGTTAGGTCCTTCACGATCTCCTCAGTTGGGGTCAGAACTGCAATGGCTTTGCCGGTGCACAGGTGTGGCATCAGCATGAAACGTTGCATTCAAAAGATTGTATTTCACCATATATGGCGAGACCATCTTTCAGGTGTTGCTCCAAAATGTCACGTTTTACCGTAGTAGGCAAAAAGTCAAACGTGAGGAAAATTTGGTTTGATTTTGTCCATCTGGTGCGTTTAGTTTTGACGACCTGTTGCCCTTCGGGGAGGTCGCCACTATGCACACCGCTGCAGCCTCGTCTGCTGCTATTTTGCTTTTGAAACCTAGGTCCAGCCAACCACATGACATGGAGTGAGGTGCAACGTACACCGCAGTTGGGAAAATTTTGTGTACATATTCACAAAATTTTTCCCATAAGGCCATTTTTTGGATGTCCAGATACACACAGACTCCAAATTCCACCGATGCAAGAGGCTGGGAGTGTGGCGTGTTGATGTACTGGTTGCATCGTGCTTGCCACGCGAGTATCTCCGGGGAAATTGTGACCACCAGTTTTTTTTGATTTTTGTCTATTCCACCGGATTCTCCGGGGCGTTTTTGAACGTTGGAGGCCATGGGCCTTCCACCTGCTCCTCTTGCCTTGCTTGCCCAACTGCTCCCAGACATGGGCGCAGACTAATCTCCTCTGTGAGATTATCAAACTAGATTTAGTCTTGAATTGAATAGATTGCAAAAGTGTTTACACCGAGAAAGAAAAGTTGGCTTAGCTATTATTCATTCTCCAGAACTCGTTTGGTTTCACATCATCATTGGAGGCTTCAGGTGAGTATTCATGGCAGAACAGTATCGTCTTTTCACCTTATTTCTTGGCGCTCAATTATTTATATACCATTAGTTCGTTTTTGACAGATATTAACAAATATGCTACAACTATATGAGGCTTATCATCCAATCATATCAATTTCTCAACAATACCCCCTTGACTGGATGATAAGTCTCCTATTGCTTATACGCCAAAAGGAACTTTGTATGCACTCAATTGACAATTTGAACACTCGCAGGATCCTTGATAGTGTAGGCATCAACACCTGTTTTTGATTAATTTGAATGGACTAATCCAGATGTGGGCAAACTTATTCTTTCAGCTAAACCCATTCTGGTTTTTGAAATAAAACCATCTCTCCTTCTTTGAACTGTGCTAGCCCACTACGCCGTATATGTTTGTTGACCTGATTTTTTATCTTCTTGGCGAAGCTGAAAGAATAAGCTTCAGTTTGCAGCTTGATTAAGGCTCGCCAGATTGGTCAAGTAACGTTGCAGAACTATTCCGCTGGTATTTTTTATGCAGGATTAAGTAATACAGGCATAGCGGGATGCCTTTCATTAAGCAGCTGAAAAGGACTCTACTTCACAGACTGATAACTGATGTTATAGGCAAAAACGGTGGTGGAAAGAAGGATACTCCAATCAGATGGTCTATCCGTCACAAGCTTCTTGAGTATGTTCACAAGTGTTCTGTTAACCCTTTCGACCAATCAATTAGACTCAGGATGGTATGGGGTTGTTAGAGCACTGCGGATGGCCATATATTTGCTCAACTGGGGGAGAATGTGTGAGGTGAAGTTAGTTCCATTGTCAGTGAGGATAAACTGTGGATAGACTTGCCATTAGTTTATGCATTTCATTATGAACTTGGAAATGGTTACAGCCCCCCAAATCTCTTATCGCTTTGCCTCTACCCACCTGTTTAAGTGATCTATTGCTACCAAGATATACTTGGAGCAATTCATGCCTGTTGGTAAAGGACCCACAACATTAATAGACACTGTGTGCCATGCAAAACTGGGATTTTACTAACTGATAGGATGTCTTCTGGCAGAAAGGCTTTTCTATCTGACATTACTGGCAACAAGAAATACTTCCTGCACGTCAAAGTGCATACTCTCCCAAATGTATCATGGTTACAAGAATTTTAACATTTTGTGTAACTCTCTGTGCCCTACTGCCTTATGCGCACTCAAAATAGCTGGTTGATCGGGGGGTTTTGGAAACTTAGCATAATGTCACTAATATGCTTGTATAACACACCGTTTATAAAAGATATTGACCATCATCCTATACAGCGCCCAAGTAACTCGAGTTGATTTGTCCGCATATCTACCAATGATTATTTTTTCATACAGAAAATCTTCCAAATCTTCCGTTAATGCAATTTTTGGTAGCTTAGATAAGCAGTCATCATTCTGATACTTGGCTCTTGCCTGGAGGCCACCTTACACCACAGCATTTTTTATTGTTGCCCAAGTCAACACATGGGCCTCCTCAGCTGGCTGCTGATAAAGAAATTTCATTGAACTGAGGGGCTTTGGCTGAATATGCTTATTAGGGTTTCGTGGGACAGAGAGGGTTGGAACAGCTGAGGTAGAGGGTCCCATTAATACTCCGCTTTGTCTTTTCCCTTGGCATACTGGTCCGCCAGCACAAAATGAACTTGACGCTTAGGGCAGTTAAGCACAAGATGCTCAGAATGACCACACCCATAACATCTTGGCTCATGGGTCTTCCATCCTCAGTTGTTATGAGAAGGCCCAAGCTAATAGTTAGACTGCTGGTTGTAGTTTAACCGATGAAGAGGCGCATAGACATGATAGAGCTGGGAATTGTTAGGTGGAAAAAAATTGACTAAGATGAACCACTCAAAGAAGAAGGCCCCGCTACAATCCCAGATGGGTTTGGTTCCTAATTAGATGGATTAAACGTGGCTGATAGACAGCGCAGTCAAAAGTCAATTTTAATCAGGGGTAAATCGTCCTGCAAAACTGGACCCATGGCATTAAAGAGTTCGCGGTATGGCTTCACAGCAGAAGTCATTGCAATCCACACTTTGGCTTCAGATAATGTCCCCGCTCCTATTAACACTCTCTCTTAGCAGTTAAGCGGTTAGCAAACTCTTTGAGAGACTCGTTCTGCTGAAACCCAATGGTTAAGAACTCAGCCTTCCATTGTGACATCTTTCATAAATCTACAAACAATTGCAGCATAGTCTCCTTCACATCCTGGTAGGTAATAGAGCTGTTTGGAATGTAACACATAATTTGGTCAGCGCTTCTGACATCCAGGGCAGAAATAACAACTTAACATTACGCCTATATGAAGCCCCCTCAACTGAAAATTCAAACCGCTTGTAAATCCTGTATGTTTCCATTGCAGTTAAACTGGGGCATCGTGTCAATGCAGACCTCTTCTTCCCCTCCATGCTATGAAACTTGAGAGTTAACTGGGGAACTTTGCGAGGCCCATATTTATATTCACTCTGAATAATGGGCTCATAAAGCATGGCAGAGCATAGCTTATCCGCCGCTTTAGGTAATGAGTGAGCCTTTTCAGTTGTGAATACTGCCACTACATAAGGATATCTTTAAAGGGTTATAATCTTACTTGGAGCTCACCTCAGAAGCGAAAAGATTCGTGCTACCTACATTTTCAATCAAGAGCTCTTCTCCCTAGCATCCAGCGTCATGTCCACCATAACACGACCCCTCCCTATCAATCCTATTCAATTTGTGTTCTGCGCAATTTAGCTGCTCTATAGTATCATCCAAGAGGTTGTCCAATTGTGTTTTTTCTGACTAAGCAGACGCAGTTGGGTGAATTATTCGTTAAGCTGATTCATTATACCCTTACGTTACTGAAAAAAATATCTTGAGTCTTAAGTAAATTATCCAAAACAAGCTTTATGTCTAAATATAGAGATAATTTTGTAAACTGGTGTGGTCTCCCATCAAATGGATCCAGCTGCGCCATAGTTTAGCGACTATAAAGCATGTGTTGGTGGTTGATCAATGGGCCCCCTATGGTGAGCACCACTGTTGTAAAATTGGCTATATGGTTATTATCCATCATAAGGGTTGCACAGGAGTAAGACCACTGAGCAACGTATAGATGATATGGAGATCGTTAGCCCTAAAATAAACTTGGTAGATCCTATAAAAATCAAAGCAATCTCTTCAATGACACTACTTTATTTTTTTAATATATCTAATTAATAGCATTCTACGGCTGACTTTTCTTCTTCCCTATTAACCGCTCTCTTACACCTGATAATTTCTCCTTCTTCTTGTCTTTTCATTCCACTCATATCTTCATTGTTTTGATCAGCTTTGATCCATTGGCTTAGCTATATTTATTCAACAGATCTCGTTTGGTTTCGCCTAATCATTGGAGGCTTCGTGAAAATATTCATGCCAGAATGGTATCACCTTTTCACCTTGTTTCTAGGCGCTCAAATACTCATATACTATTAAATCGTTTTGACAGATATTAACCAATTCGCTACAACTATTATATGCTTATCAACAAATTATATCATTTCTCAACAGTTCCCCATCCGTATAAAGCTTATAAATGCAAATGTTACCAAAATGAGAAGCAAATTATATTTGCAAACTCAATTGAATGGACTACAGATGTACCCAAGAAGCCATAAGAGTTACAAGGGTCATGAGAACAATAAGATCATTCAAAGCAGCAGAAACGCATTATCTAGCAATCCAGATCTCCATAATTGAGTGAGAAACAGAAGATTACAGAGGATCAAGGAATTAACCTCCAATGGGCCAGAAACCATGCTGCAAATGCACAATCGCCTTGAGAGAAAAACTTGACTTGATATATCAATCCTACATCAAATGCCCCAATTTTTATGCAATATATATACTTTTCATTGCTTTATCAAAACAGTAATGTATTAGTAAAAATTTGTCTTTTTTGTTGCCGCTTTTATTTGGTGCTAATAATGGCAAAAATAAGCATTGATAAATTTTGTTCTTAACTTTCCTGTTATCAGGAGAAAGTTAGAGAGTTCCAATGATATCAGGAAAGCCCAATATTTATAATTTTAAGGCTTCTCTATGCTTAAAAACGCTTGGAACCATAATAAAAAGTCCGATATATACTAGAACTAGTTTCTCCAGACAACCTTTTGTTGCATCTTTAAACAAATAAATGAATTATTAAATTTGCTTCGACCTGTTAGGACTCAAAAGTTCCAAGAAAAGACCTGAATCCCTTATGTGTATGCTAGCACAAAAAGGCACCCAAAGTTCACAAGACACCGCTTGTCTCACATAATTGTGTGGAGGCGTGCCTAGAAAAAAAGCTTAGAAAGGGGTAGATTTAGAGAATTTATTCCCATTTACCATTTATCTACTTATATAATTTATATTAAAGTTTTTTTCAATAAATTTTATATTATTAAAAACAGGGAAATAGTATAAGGAACCCAACATACTTAACAATGAAGCGATGGTTCTTATACTATGGGGTAAGGAGAATGTATTATTTCATGGTTTATCAGGGGCTTGGAATTGCACTTGAGCTGTTCTTAAGTAAGTCATTTTTAAATCAGTTAATTAACTTCAAGTTTTGATTGACCAAGTTGTTTTTATTCACCTTAAACCTGTTGATGTCATTGACCAACGTTCAGCGCTCCCTTTCTTCAACTTCTGGTTAGAAAAAAATTTCTTTGTATATGTTTAGATAGGCTTATCCCAAGTGTTAGGATTAATTACGTCAAGCCGCCTCTTGGACCCTTGTACATGAGAGGGGTTTACAATCCTATTCTTAGGAAGATAAACACTATTGAAAATCACTGCGAAATGTTGGCATTTAAAGATCTAATTTATCTGAAGTTTCATGACTGATTAAAACTTTATTTCTGAGGGTGACTTTTGGTGGGGTAAACTCGGCATAAAAGAGCCGTTTTTACATCTCTCATCTAGGAATTACCCTATATCAGCTTATTAAGAAAATAAAAAAACTTTTGGTTAGCCCTTATTTGTCATAAAGAGATAAAAAACACTAAACAGATTGATAGCTGGATCCTGGGTTCTTAACTTTCTCTTTCCTTGGCAAGCAGGGCTCACACCCTCTTTTGGGGCTTTAGCAATGACATATTTCCTGTGGAGAGTAGGCAGCTTGATGGAGCTAATGGCGGCTGGCTTTGCTAGGACAGGCACAGATAAACTTGGATTTTACTTGTGAAATTCCTCCTTTAGCTCACAACACCTAATACAATCTTTGGATGGGACCCAGATATTTAATGGTTAACCCATCAAAGATATAAAGTAGTGTAATTGGCGTTTAACCTGTCACGCATCTGTCATGGTTAAATGAAATGATAGCTGATACATATTGTAGAAAAAACACATTGTGAAGAGGCCAAGATAAATAAGTTGATGCACCTGCTGGACCTGAGGCACACTCTGGACCAACTCTGGGTAATGATAAAAATTCATAAGTTTTTCAGGGGCTGCGTGTGATGGACATGGAGCGTTGCAGCCTCAGCCTGTGGTGCACAAGTTATTTTAAAAAAAGACAGGACGTGACATTTTTTTAAAATAATGGGGCTTCAAAAACTGTTTGGTTTATCATATTGCTAAATTTGGTAAAAAACTGCAGTCAATCACTCATGTGCAAGAAAACTTAAGCTATTATACCACAAAGGATGGTGGTTTACAATTATTGGTTGATTTGGCGCAGCGCATCACCTGATGGGAAATGTCCCCCCAATTCCTTAAGATTTTTTGTTGTGAAACCAATTCTTTCTTTGTTGATCAGCTGGTCTAATAAAACCCTGTTTGTTTTCTATTAGATATGTGCATTTGTTTGGTCCAGTTTTTGACCTCATGATGTCCAAAAAAACGGAATTTGTGCAATACTTGCCCTGGGCCCTTTGTATACCATTCTCCTTTGCGGTGCCCTGTTTCTACTCCTGCTAGCAGAGTGTTCACAGGTTGTGGGATGGGTCCTTACACACCATCTCTATGGGAACGTGAGCGTTACAGACAAGCTTTTAAAAGTATCTATACCCTTCTCTACTTCAAGCTCCAGGTCTCCTTTACCATAATGGGCTCACTCTAAACCAGCCTCTTTCCTTTGAAAGTGGAGAGTGAGGAAGCATGGAAAGAAACATAAACTTTTCAGTGAGGGGCAATTCCATGTGGAAAGCGCCGTTGTAAAGATTTAAGTAATAGAAAATGTTCAATCCCGTTTCCAAGCCAACTTTCATCATGGTACCATCAGGCGCAGATTCTTAGTATCCACCATAGTCAAATCAACTTCTTGATAACTAGGAGCTTCATGTCATTTTTTGTCCGCAAACGCCTTGGCGTCACTAGTGGATTTTTTACCTTGATCTGCTCATGTTGATGAACCTTCCATGTGTCTGTTATGAAAAGATCTTCAGCAGGAATATTACTGCGTATCTGAGGCATAATAATGAAAGCATGATTGTATTAAAATTAGCATACAGAGTACTCTCTGATGAATAAAAGGTGTTATTATATGCCTTTTTGGGCAGAGAGAGGTCCGCTGCCATGCTTCCTAAGAAGCAGATGCATAGCATAATAGCTACTTTTTTCAAGTACTAATAAGTACTTTCTGTTTGGCCATCCTACTGTTGGTGTTAAACAAAAGTCTAAACGGCTTAGTTGAGCATTTTACACAAGTCCTTCCTGATTCTCAAGGTAAATTGAGTTGCCATATCGCTGATTACTTACTGGGAACCCCAAACAGAGAAAACATGTATGCAACAAAGTACTATTCCATTGCCTCAGCCATAGTAGTTTTCATACAGGGGATAAAGATAGAATACTTTGTAAAGCGATGTACAACCAATTAATTACGTCATACTCCTTGTAGATGGGTAAAATTATATGAATTAACTAACAGTGAAATCTATGGCCTGATGCCTGTTGAAGAAGGTGGAGTAGACCATTACATCCTGTCATATCTGAATTGGACTGGTCACATATCAAACATTATTTGATTGATTTGGGAACTCCTTTGTCAGTCCATTTCCAGAAATTCTCACGTAAATGTGGTTAATGGATTTTTTTCTCCCAGGGTGGCCCATAATTAGTGGATCATGATGTTCCCTGTAAGGCGAGAATGCAACTCTGAGGAAACTCATACTTTGTCATGAAAAAATATTACCCTATTACTTTAGAAAACCATCCAGAAGTAGCTGTACTGACATCAATATTCTCTAGGAGTGTCATGGAAATGGCAGAAGAAGTTTAGACATGCCTGCAAGTCAGGATGCGTAAGCACCCAAAAGGTAAGCCAGAATGCCAGAGGCATTGCCGACCAAATGACTTTGTATGGAGCTGGGCATTAGGAAATCGTTGGTTTAGACAATGTTGGGTATCATCCCGAGAATGAGCCAAATCAAGGCTACCCCAGACCCTGGAGGTCTTGCTGCAGGGGGCAGAACCAAAGTTATGGTTTCAACAAGTTCACTGGTATACAAATTTGATTTGACTGGGGAGACAAAGGGGCGGATCCTTGCTTGGGGATGGTGGACATAAGGCCACAAGATCCCCGCATATTGTTGATGGAAGCAGATAACTACAGGGTTAAATTGCCAGAAGTATCTATCTCGCTGAATCCAATCTATGATGGTGGGGGCCATAATGACCATGAGTACTGGTAGAGCCCATCCGGTATACAGACTGATGGGCCACCAGGGAAAAGCCATTGGGAATGCAGCCAGAAGGAAATCAAGAAAATCAAAATTGATTGGTCTTTGAAACAAAATTTTATTTCAAAGGAAAGTAAAGAAAATCAACCAACAGTTTTCTCAGTGCAATACAACTGATTAAATAGTGGTCAAATGATGTGGGGACAAGCTGGGATTGAGACCCTCAATTTAAACTTAACTGGTGAATTATTTGGGAATGCGGTGGATAAGTTCACTGGGAACTGACATCAAAGAATTTGGCAGCAGGCTAAGTCTCTGTCAGTTCAACCTCAAATGTCTGAATTGTGGCTTGGCTACGTTTCAAATGGTTGGCATGATGGCATTTGGTTAAACAAGCAGTGGGAATCCCCTAAGGCCACCCCACATAGGGGCAGTCCCAATTGGTTGGGAACAGGTTTGGGATGCCCAACCTGCCCATGCCAAGTCACTTGGCCATTTGTCAGGTCAAAAGCGTTGCATCAGCTGCAATGCCCAATTTGCCAGAAGGGAGCTTTGAACCCTCGTCAATGGTGTCAGATGCTATTACCTGCCTGTCAGGGATGATCCCTGACAATTTTGGGAAAGTTTAATTTTTCTGATCATAGTGTTGGCTTGATCAAAACTGTCAGTGATTCCAGCTGATGAATCAGTCTTCATCCCCTTTTAACTACATGGAATTCAAACATCAGGCTGATTCCCACTTGATTTTGGGGCGATTAATTTCATTTCAGAAATCTCAGTACAGATTTCCATGATCAACTGTACTAGTTCTGCCGAGGTGAGTGTAGGCACTGGGGGAGGGATCTGAAGTGGTAGGGCTGTTACCCAGCGCTCATCTACCACGTGGGCAAGGTTGCCCTGGGTAATGAGGGGTACTGCCACCCTCTTCAATACCTTCTTACTTGGGAATGGGAAAAGGGCTTGATCAACGCCCAGGGGACATTCCCTGGGACTTACATTACCCTTTCCTTTTTCCAAAGGAAGGGCAACACCACCGGTGAAACTACACAAGGGCCACATTCTTGTGCGCCTTGGGTAAATTGATCGCCATTACTGTAGCAACTTTTTTGGGGGGAAGCAAGGAGCATCAGGGTGGGATTCATGTAACGCTTCGACCAGTTCCATACAGTTAGCGCAATCACGCGCCTTGACACAACTGTTTTCATAGGATGGATACCCTTTCCAAGCCAAGAGATATTGAATGGACCATTGAGATTTGCGGGATGCCAGGATATTCTCCACCTCGGCCTCTTCCCATTCTTGATGATGATCAGTTCAGGTTCCATGGGGCCTATACCCTTGAAGGGCGAAAACTGGGAAATGTAGAAGATGGGGTTCTGTTTCTAGCAAGCTGGAAGCTTCAACTGTATTGCACCATTGCCCAAGACCTCCTCCACCAAATGGGGCCCAAACGCTTACTTACAAACTTGCAGAAAGGGGCTTGTATTCATAAATGCTGAGTATTGAGCATAACATAGGAGCCCACTGCTAGATCGTGACCTGGGAGCCGCTTATGATCCATGGACTTCTTGTAGTCATCAATAGCTTTGGTGAGGTGTTCCCGCACTAAGGATTGAGTTGACCTGAATGTTCAGCATGATCTGCGGCAGCTTGAGCCTCAGGCTGCAAGCAGGGTCTGGCTGAAAAGGAAGGATTATAACCCAACATCACTTTGTAGGGAGAAAACCCTGTGGATGCGTGAGTCCCATTGTTATAAGCGAATTGAGCATGGGGGAGGTCATTGGCCCAGGTGTCCTGTGCGGCTGCAGCATACCAATGCAGGTTCTGTTCAAGGACTTGGTTAACTCACTCGGTATGTTCATCAGAATGGGGATAATATGCTATGGAATAACAGGGGGATATTTTCAGGATAGATAGGAGTACACTCCAAAACCATGCTGTGAATTGTGAGCCATGGTCACTGATGATCTCCTGTGGGAGACCAAACATCAAGAACACATAGCGTACAAAAAGGCGGGTGGTTTTCTCTAATGTAATTGCGGAAGTACAAGGAATAAAGAAGGAAAATTTATCGAAACGATCCACCATCATTACTGCTGTGAACCCATTAGAACAGGGGAGTTTGATGATAAAGTCCATGGATACCAATGTCCATGGACCCTCCGCCTGCTGTAAGGGGTGCAAAAGGCCATTTATACCAGAGCGATCTGACTTAGCCCAAGAAAAAGTTATGCAATCGGCAATCCAGGCTGGAACCTCTTTTGTCAAACCTGCATAAATGTAGGTCCACCTGATCAAGTCGATGCTTTTTTTGCCAGGATGTCCAACCATGGGGGGATCGTGATGTGCGTAGAATACCTTGGCCTTGAAGGAGGTAGGAACCCAGATGCGTGACCAAAAATAAATGAGACCCTCCTCCAAGGAGTATAGGGAGTGTTTATGATTCAGGTGATACAACTGCTCAACCAACTCCATGCCCTCAGGGCAGGCCATTTGACTGGCTAAGACCTGAGCAACTAGTGGGGCGTCGGGAGCCAGAGCGATGGAAGAAATGACAGGGGGGACAATTGACAGGATTTGGGCAGCTGGAATCATGGTAAAGAGGTCCACTTCCTCCAGGTATGAGGAACCGTGGGTGGGGCTTCAGCTGAGAAAATTAGGGAGTACGTTGAGCGCACCTTTTATGTATTCGTATTTAAAAATTAAAACTGCACAAGTCCTGTTAAGTTTGGGCTTGCTGGCGCGCCAATTTTGGGGTTTGCGAAAATACAAGAGAGCCTAGTGATCTGTGAGGACCATTAACTCGAGTTGAGCATCCTGTAACAGATACCTCCAGTGAGTTAATGCTCATGCTACAGCTGCCAACTCCTTGTCGTAGATGGCCCAAGGCTGCTCCATAGAGGAGAACTTCCAGTAAAAATAGGTGACCGGGTGTTCCAAGCCATTGTGCTCTTGGAGCAACACTGCCCCCACTGCTACCAAGAAGGCGTCACATGCAGAGATATACAGCTTGGCGGGATCTGCATGTTTCAAAATGGGAGGGGACACAAACACCTCTTTGATTGATTCAAATGCCTGTTGGCATTTACCCGTATAGTAAAATGGTACCTTTTTCCCTGTAAGGGGGTGGAGCAGGGCAGCAAGCTGGGAAAGTGCCGGGGAAATCTTTTTTAAGAAAATGATGGTTCCCAAGAAGCTCCATAGTTGTTTCTGGGTGGTCAAAGTTGGCCATTCTCAGATAGCATTCAACTTATTAGGAGGGATTGCATAGCCATCTATAAGATAGAGGCTCCCAGGAAGGGTAACCTCCTCCTTATAAAACTCACATTTGGAGGGCTTGACAAACAAGCCTGCCTTATGTAAGGCGGCCACAACTGCTTCCAAGTTAGTAGCGTGTTGTTTGGGAGTCAGGGAGTAAACCAGAATGTCATCAATATATGCAACTGCGCAGATAAACCGGAGGTCACACAGTACATGTTTGGTCATATGTTGAAACATAGCGTGAGCATTCTTCAGCCCAAAGGGCATCATGCGGAATTGGAAAATACCTCATTTTGTCCATATCTCTGTTAACCATTCTTGCCTTTCATTATCCAAATCTGGTTAAAAGCACTAACTAGATCCAGCTTAGAGAACACCTAAGATTTGGCGATTGCCTGGCTGATTGTCTGCTCCAGAGGCAGTGGGTAGGGATTGAAAAATGTTACTTTGTTTAAATGACTGTAATCCACGCAGGGATGGAGGGAACCATCAGCTTTTTTGATGAAGATGATGGGGGACGCGACTAGTGAGATCTCCTTAAACATACACCCTTTTTTCAGCATATTTTCCAACCAAGTATTGAGCGCAATCTCCTCTTCCGCTGTATGGAGATACAATGGACAGTTGATATTCAACAACTCCACGGTTGTACGAAATCAACAGTCAAATCTGGCTTTGGAGGCAGACAATCCAACTTTTCAGAGTCAAAGACGATTTGATGGTGCATTAAGCTTTCAGGAAAATCAGCCAGTACGCCCGCAGGAGTGACGAGGGAAGTAATACAACTGCGGCCTTATATTTTCTTATTAGTGTTAATCAGAGAGAATTCATCCTCCAGTTAATCATTGACGAATGACAACATATTAGACTCTAGGTGAATCTTGACATGTTGTTGGCGCCACCATCCCACTAAGATCACCGGAAACACCAAGTTTGGAGTAGCAGAGAAACAATCACAGAAGCTAAACTGATGTACCAAAAAAGGTACTAGCCGATGGACGACATATGAGGTCTGGGAGGAAGAAGAAGCCACCATCACAAGGTACCCACATCCATGTCCAGTTTTAAGTGTTGGGCCTACTCGACGCTCATGAAATTACCTGTGGCTCCAGTATCCGCCAGGGCCTCAAAGGAGACATGGTGAGAACTGACACTAATCTTCATAGGCAATAAGAAATTAGCGAAGTTTTGTTTATTGGAAGATTCGACCATTTCTGTTGCAACTGAAGGAATAACTGGAAAATTGGGGGAAAGTTCAGGGGCTTTTTCTGGAGCAAAAATTGGGAGTACATGGGCAAAGAGAAATGACTTCCTCAATCTAAGCTTTTACAGATTCATTTACAGGTGAATCAGAATCAGCCAACTCGTACACAGGAGTCATGACAGGATTGGTAGATGGGTTCATTGCTGGTAGAAGGTAGACACTCCATCCATGTCTTCATCGGGTAATCCTATCATAAAAATTTCCCTTTTGATTTTGGGAAGCATAGCGGGGTAAGGCATTAATCATAGTTTTGGTGGCAAATATTTGATCTATTGTTCCTTGTAAGGTGACCAGACCTCATGATGAGCAGAAACTGAATCCAAGCCTGATCTAAGGACTGCCTGAAGCATATCATCAGAGAGGGACAGCGTGGGATCCAGTTCATGGAAGGTAGAGGTCAAAGAAGCCAAGCTAGGGGCTTCAGCCATAGTGTAGAGCGATCTGAATAAGTGGTCTGTGCTTGACACAGGGGGTTTCAGAGTAGCTTATACAACAGCCATCAATGGAGTGGGGTCTCCCACTTGTGAGGAAGAGCGCAGAAGGCCTCTAACCCAACGACGGGCGTCCCCTTCCACAGCGTCCAATAATGCAACCCTTGACGGGCATGAGATAACACATTGGCATTATTAAGAGCAATTGCCAAATGCATTTGCACCTCAGTGAGTGTGGTAAGAACTTGATTGGCTATCTGATGGGAAGGAGTACATGAACTTCCTTCTGGGCTATTGGGAGGGGGAGGGGTTGCAATCCACGCAGCTTGGTCGTTCTGAAGAAATTTCTCCAAGGTAGAGTGGATACTATTACCAAAATTGGTAAGTGACCAAATAAACAACAAAAAGCAGGCTACTGATTGCACATTCATTTGGTAAAGGGTAACCACTGTGACGCCCACCTCGAAGAGCAGGGCGGAAGTGGCTGGAAACAATGGTTGGTCAATTATGTCATGGAAACGGAAGAAAAAGTTTAGATCAGCCTGCCAGTTAAGATGTGTAAGCACCCAAAAAGAAAGCCATAATGCCAGAGACATTGCTGACCAAACAACGTTGTATAAAGCCAGGCATTGGGAAATGGTAAATCATTGGTGTAGGACAATGGTGAATATCATCCCAAGAACAAACCAAATTGAGGCTGCCCCAGACCCTGGAGGTCTTGCTGCAGGGGGCAGAACCACAGATATGGTTTCAACGAGTTCACCGGTATATGAGGTTGATTCAACTGATGAGACAAGGGGGTGGATCCTTGCTTGGAGATGGTGGACATATAGCCACAAGATCCCCATATATTGTTGATGGAAGTTCATCGTGACAGGGTTAAATTGCCAGAAGTATCTATCTCACTGAATCCAATCTAAGATGGTGGAGGCCATAATGACCATGAGTACTGGTAGAGCCCATCTGGTATACGGACTGATGGGCCACCAAAGAAAAAGCCATCAGGAATGCAGCCAGAAGGAAATCAAGGAAATCAAAATTGATTGGTTTTTGAGGCAAAATTTTATTGCAAAGGAAAGTGAAGAAACTCACCCAACAATTTTCTCAGTGCAATGCAACTGATTAAATAGTGGTCAATTGATGTGGGGACAAGTTGAGATTGAGACCTCGATTTCAACCTAACTGGTGAATTATTTGGGAATGGGGTGGATAAGTTCACTGGGAACTGACATCAAAGAATTCAGCAGCAGGCTAAGTCACTTTCAGTTCAACCTCAGATGTCTGAACTGTGGCATGACTACGTTTCCAATGGTTGGCATGATGGCATTTGGTCTGACAAACAGTGGGAATCCCCCAAGGCCACCCCACGTAGGGGCAGTCCCAATTAGTTGGGAACAGGTTTGGGATACCCGACCAGCCCATGCCCAGTCGCTTGGCCTTTCATTCAGTCAAAAAGCGTTGCATCAGCCGCAACGCCTGATTTTCTTGTAGGGAGCTTCAAACCCTCATCAATGGTGTCCAATGCTATTACCTGCCCATCAGGGATGATCCTCAATGATTTTGGGAGGGGGTTAATTTTATGATCTTAGTGTTGGCTGAATTGAAACTGTAAGTGATTACGGCTGATGAAATATTCTTCACCCCTTTTGACTAGAATTTGCACATCAGGCTGATTTCCACTCAATTTTGGGCTAATCGATTTCATTTCTGGAAATCTTGGTGCAGATTTCCCTGATCAACTGTACTAGTTTTGCTGAGGTGAGTGTGGGCACCTGAGGAGGTATCTGAAGCAGAAGGGCTGTTATCCAGCACTTGTCTACCACATGGGCGAGGTCGCCCTGGGTAATGAGGGGTACCGCCACTCTCTTCAATACCTTCTTACTTGGGAACAGGAAAAGGGCCTGATCAACGCCCAGGGGACGTTCCTTAGGACATACAAGGAGGTCACGTTCTTTAGAATCTCTAAACTGGGATGCCAAAACAGCATCTAGGAGAGAGCTTTCGCTGACAGGGGATACCAGACCTGGTTCTGATGTTGTATTTTTGCTCACTGGTTTAGAAGTAGTAACAGGTGTAGCAGCGCCCAGGAGAGAACATTTTTTGACAGGGGATACCAGGACTGGTTCAGATGGGCTAACTTCAGTCTTAGGCTCAACAATAGCATCAAGGACACTGGGGATGTGATGTTATGGGATCTGGATTTAGGTTTGAGTTTAGGCTTAGGCTTTGGTATGGGACACAACCGCGGCAATGGGTGTAGGTGGCAGAGCTATGACTTGCTCAGGGTGAAAAACAGTGATAATTCAGTTCCAGTATTTAAAGTGAGCCCAATAAAGGATTTTGGCTCAAGATATCTGATAAAATAAAGGAGGCCTCCTTGACAAACTCATACTTGAACTGGAATAAAAGGTCATGATGAGTCCTGGTCTTTCTGTGAGAAAACTTCTGAAGTTTAAAGTAATATGTAAGTGACTTGTGAACCATGTGCACCACCACTGTATTTTTGACTCTCTGTAACAGGTGCAGCCAGTGCATCAAGGACAAAAAGTCCGCCACAAACTCATTATCATAAATGGATCAAGCGCGCTCCATAATGACAAGCTTCAAAAAAAAAAAAAAAGTAAGCCACCTGACGGTCCCTCCCTAATGTCCTTGCAGAAGACATCCTTAACTGAAGTTCCAGAGGCATTGCAAGCCACAATAATTGGCTTTCTCTTATCTGCATTATGCAGCACTGGGGTGGTGGTGAAAACTTTCTATATTGCTTTAAATGTCTGTTGTTATTTGGGAGTCCTAAGAATTGGGGCGTTCTTACCTGTGAGGGGGTAAGGGGCGAGGTCAATTATGAAACGGCGGGTGAGAATTTATTTAAGAATGTGATAAATCCTAAGAGGCTGTGCAGTTGCTTCTGCATTACCAGAGTGGGCTAGGAGCAGATAGCCTACAATATAGAAGCTGCAATGGCATGCCCATCTTTTAGGACCAATTTTTTCTAAGAGCTGAACTTCATCCTTAAAGAAATCTCATCTAAAGTGCTTAGCAACTAGAACAGCTTTTTAGAGGGCTGCAGCCACTACTTAATCCTTGGAGTGCTGCTCTGCATTAGGGAGTGGATAAAGATGTCATACACATAGGTAATTGCACAGGAGAAATCGAGACCCCCAAGGCGTCATAGAAATGGTTCTGGAACACAACTGGAGCATTTTTAACCTAAATGGCATAACCTTAAACTTGTGTATTCCATAAAAAAGCAGATTTCAGCCATCCTTGTAAAGACCTTAACCACACTTGATAGAAAGAGTTCACTGATTCAAATCTATAGAAAAAATTGGATTTTGATATTGCCTGAGCAATTGCCGCTTCCAGGGGTAATGGGTATGGAACATTGACCATCATAATGTTAAAGTGTTATAATCCATGCATGGTCTCAGACTGCCATCCTGCTTCTATTTAAATACTACTGGGAGAAGATACAAGAGAGGTTTTATTGACCATTCATCCCTTATTTACTATTAAATAATCCAAGTCTTCTACACCTGATCTTTCTCTCCCGCTTAGGAATAAAGGTTGAAGTTGTTTTTGATCAGGAAAACTTTCAACTGAAAATTTAAGTCAAGTTAAGAGTGGCTTGGCAGCTTATTAACACTATCCACATGAAAAGACTGTTTTGTATGGCGCGAGTATAAGAGGGAAAGTGATAAGATCAGGCACAATATCTATAGAATAGAATTATACAGTTGCTGCTACTGAATTTTATATATCCAATGTGAGAGAAGGTGACTCTAACTCAAATGAGCATTGGAGATAAAAGCTAACATATTTTGGTCCAAGTCATTTCTTACTTATTGGCCGGGACACTATCCTACCCTTAAAATTACTGAGTATAGCAACTCCTAGATAGCCACAAAGTGTGCTATAAATTCTTATTTATGGCCCCAAAGTGCAGGAATTTACAAGGAAGGGGTGTGAGCATAGAGATCTGAGATACCCCCAAGACTAAGAAACCTGAGGTGACCATATGATACAAAGCTTACATCACTTTAAGGTCAATTTGATTCTCTTTAGAACTAGTATCCGCCAAGGCAGTTACTGGTACCATATGTTGTCCTACTAAAATATAATTGGAAAAAAGCAAACTTTATCAAAATATTAAATTTTAAAAAAAAAGTGTTTAATCATACTTCTTAACCTTAGAGTCTTTATTGCCTTGGTGTATCTGTTGACAAAATTAGTGGGAGAAACTGTTGCCCAAGCATAAGAAAAAGGTGCACTTTAGGATCATTAGGGTCTGGTAAGGGTCACATGTTTAAAAGTTCCTCATAAACTTGATCCACGCGAAGCTTCTCTTCCACCCGATGTAAAAGTGAGTTGTGATATTATCTAATAGCTAGAACTGCAGTAATATGGGAATTGTAAACATTCCCTAAGGGTCATTTGATACAAAGAAGGGTTACGAGATTCCCTAGAGTAAAAATGGTTAATTGGATTAATATGGTTTCTTTTTGGCCCTTGGAAGGTAGTAGAGTAGGCCCAGTGTGGAATCATAGTTCCATATAATTGTTTGAATCCATATTATTTTGTTTTTTACACTTTTTGTTTTTGGTGAGCATTTGGTGCAGTATTCAAGAGTGCGCAAAAATCACCTCCTTCTAGGAATTCACAACTATTCCCTTTGTTTCCCCTTGTTATCATATTTAAACCCCTAGCTGTATCCTAACTTGAGCAAAATAAGGTGAGCTCTAAACTCTTGTTGCTTACAGCTAAATGATGGAGACAAAGAGATTGTGATTTGTGCCACACAAAATAAGAACTGATGTATGATTTTAAGAAAAGATTATTCCTTGGACAAAAGTCAAGGAGCCTTTTAAGAAGTTATAGAATTTGGTTGTGATAGAATCGTTCTAGGTCTGGAAATCTTGAACAAATGACTTTATTACTATATTATAAGGTTGGGCTAGGATTTTAGTAACCTAAATTGATAATGAAAGACTAGCTTTCTATATGATATGCTAGAACACATAAATGCGTTCACAGTCCACAAGGCACCGTTAGTCTCAAAGTATTGAGTGAGGAGGTGCATCTATGGAGGAGCTTATAAAAGCAGATTAAGAGAATTGGCTCTCATTTACTGTTCACTTCTAAAAAATTAATATATATAAAGTCTTTAGATATTTATTTAAAAAAGGAATAAATGTAAAATAACCCAACAGCCTTCACAATAAAGATTATTGAGTCATGTAGTATAAGGGAAGGCGAATCTATGGTTTTATGGGTTCTAGGACTTTAAATTGTACGTATACTGTTCTAAATTGTCATTTTACTGATTAATTAATCAACTTTGGGCTTTAATTAATCACAGTGATTTTATTCACCACAAAACCTGTTGATACTATTCCCCCACGTTAAGCGCTCTTTTTCTATAAACTTCTGTCTCAAAGAAAAATTTCTTTCTAAAGATTTCATCTGGGTAATCAGGGTGTTGGATTTTCTTCAATGACTAAGACGCCTCTTGGAGCCTTATACATGGGAGGGGTTTTTACACATAGCCTTAGAATTATAAAATCTTAGAAACACAGTAAGTTGTAAGATTTTCTAAACTAATTGATCTGAAAATTTTTGAATGATTGCAACTTTGGGCCTAGGAGAGACTTTGGGTTGGGGAAACTAGGCAAGGATGTGCTGCTGCAGCCCATCTCTCATCTAGGTATGCCCTAGATTAGCTTATTGTGCAAGTGGAAAAGCCTTTTATGTTGGAACCCTTCTTTATCTTGAAGAAGTGCAAATCCCTATCCAGTCTGATAGCTGGAGCCTGGGGTCTTACACGATCCCTTACATCAGCACCCCCTGAGTGAGTGAGCCAAAACCATAATAAGGCTTTCTAGAGAAAGTAACAAGTAGGACCTCCAAGATCCCAGTGCTAGTTAAGTCTACCAGCCCCCTAAACCTAGGGCCCATTGGACCTACCAGACCATCTATGCATGTTATATCATCTTGTGGAAAACTATTCATAGAATAACAGATTGAGGACTGAGAGAAAAATTGTAGCCAAATCTTTGGAAATGCTTTTAACTTAAAGATGGTACCTCATAGATTTGATTTGATTGCTAATACCCTAAGGTAAACTGGATACCATGTGACAACTATAAGATATGTGAGATTGAATTTCTGATCAAATGAACAATGTGATGATGTTTAAATATTCCTGACCTTCCCAATAACTGTTTAGAGTCATAAAGTATAGTTTTATGTCTCCATCTTTATACAATATGTAATCTAATCTCAAAATAATTGAGTGATGTACCAAGCTTTTACTGAGGCGATGGTATACAGAGTGCCCTCCGTAAGGTTATATTGAGACCTTCAGCAGAAGCTTGACATTACTAATTTTCCTATATTTCCTCCTAGATTTTAATTTATATGATAAGGAGTGCTCATCACAAGCTACAATAGTTGCTATCACACCTACTAGTAGAATTCTGCTTAAATTTTTATAAGTAAAAGTTATATTCTAATATAAATAAAGTGTCGCCGCAATCTACTAAATTACCAACAATTATACTAATAATCTTACTAAAATAGCGAAATTTAGCCCTAACTTCTAGTTCAAACAAACCAACATTACCTCCTTTAATAACCTTTAGAAAGACTATCTCCAAGCTAAACATATACCAACTTAAATAATTAAAACCAAATGGTTTACTAATAAATAATACTACCTTATGAAAAAATTAGACCACACACTTCAGATGTCACTACTCCCTTAGTATCTGGAATATGTATGACCCTCAACTATGTCTCCATGGATGTTAAAGATGTGCCTCCTGATCATTCCTCCCCATCCACCATGGTTAGATGGCAGTTCAAGGTTCTCATCTGGTTTTAATTTTGTTTTTATGTCTCAGTCATTTTTAGTCTCTTTTAGAGTTTCAGTTCAATTATATCTCCAATTATTTTGTTTTGGCACATTTTCAATCCTTAACAGTGTCTGTACCCTGTTTTACTTACCTTATATCTAGTACCACTGAATTCGCCCCTTTGCTCTTATGATGCTGATTGGTAGGTGCGGGCCACTGGTGATTATTCATTTATCTGATCACAGAGTGCATCGCCAGGCCATTTGGATGTTCTAACATTTAATGTGATAGCAAATTGATCATTTTATAAGGGCGTTCAACCTTTTTGAAGCTTTGGATTGATCTTGAAGGTGACTTCTCTTAAGAACACCAAAACTCATATCAACCTTTACTTGTACCTTATTATCAGTGCAACCTTTTTCTTTATAGTTGGCAGCACTACATTAAGATAAACAACAAATTAGGTTCTTTGAGATAATATAGGTTTGTCTATTAAAATTAAAATTTGTCTATATTGAAGAGTGTAATCATGGGTTAAAGGAATGGATCTAGTTTAAACTATTAATTTTTAATCATATATTTAAGAGAAGATTTTGTGCTTTCACACTGGTTTAAAAGTTGGTGGACTCCAAATCCAAAAATTTAAACCTTCTTGGTGTGAAGCTTAAATAATATTTTAGAGCCCATGTTTTTTACTGGACCTCTTTAATGTTAACGTAGGTTATGTTACACTTGTGGTTCATATAGCACTTGACATGATGTTAGTTGATTCTCAGAAGTTGGTTTCTCAACTGATTTGGGAAAATTTAATTCAGTTGTGATGCTTGAATGTTATCTGTTATGAGTGGTGTATTAGTATTTGTATGTCATTGGTATTATCAGATGTGGCTCATCATATTGGAGGCTACTAAACAATTTTCACGACTCAAATATATAAAAAAGGTTTGATTGTCATTGCCGCCAGCTGTCAGCCATCAGATTTGGCTTATTTTACATAATCACTTCGATTATTCCTAAAGATTATTGTATTTGCTGGTGACAATAAAAGGCTCCATTTGAGGCCCTCACTGGCTTCATTATCATACTAAGCTTTTCTTATAATTTGTTAATTATTGTAAGGGATCTTCATAAGGGCGAGGAATTAACCCTTTGATATATGAGCATTTCTCAACATTACCTCCTTGAGACAAGACCTATGGAAAAACTTCAGTCGTCCAGTGTGGATTAAGTTGCAAGTTACATGTAATTTGTCATTATTAATAGGATACTTGGTTACTCTTCTCATACATACAATTGCAGGTCACTTCCAGATGGCCTGTAGCTTATCAGGATGTCCTTCAAGAATATGATAAATATGACCTTTTGTCATGTCTCAATATGGGTAGCTTTGTTCTTTGTTATTCTCTCTGGTACTACTTCTAAGTGACTTTAATATATTGATTTAAACTTGGAGTCAGTTATTGACTAACATCTTGACTAACTCATCCTGATGTCTTTCCTGTTAGATTTTTAAGGTATCCTTTTACAACTACCAAGCTGGGCAGTATCTTGAATCCTTTTAGAAATAAGAGGGGGCCAAATCTGAGGCTATACCTCTGACCAAGCTTTATGATCTGAGGCATTCCTTAGGCTTAAGATTATGGCGGCTATTCCCCTTTTTAACCCTCCACGTTCCATACCCAGCCCCAAGTCAAAAAACTTCACTATTACTATTTCTTCAGATCATTACCTGCTTAAACTAATCATCTCTGCATTGAATTTAGAAGCTTATCTAGAACTAGAACAACAGTGTAATTTCTTTTCCAAACAGGGGTCTCAACTAAGAGCTTGTTCCTATGGAAAAGAATTGATACTTGGGACATTACCAGGTGGAAATTTTTAGTATACAAATATGGTACAAGAAAATTTTTAAAACATAAAGAACAGACAAAAAATTGATCATATTAACGAATTTTGAATCTTTCAAGAAAAACTTGGATGATTGAAACTCGAAGTTGGCCAATACAAACAAAAAGTAATTATATGATAATAGAGCAGTTGAGATTTTAAAGATTCTCAGCCTTGATATCACTTTTTGCCCTTCCTTAGTCATAAGACTATCATCCTGCACGTCTTAGGTTGTTGAATGATTTTTTCTTAAGTCTATGATAAAACAAAAACCTATAAAATTTATTTTCATGTTTTTTACCTTCAAAATACTTCTCTATCATACACCTAACAAGGGCTATGGAAGGGATGCACCCATTATATTAGTGATATTTGTGATGATTTCCCTGTTTACTTCTGTTTAGTTATTTGATAAAGTATATGCAAGGCACTCAAGAAATATGTAACAGGAGTCAAACACACAGCCTTGGCAATTAGCCCTTCATCTAATCCAAACGCTCACTTACCTCCTTATTTAGTCAAAAATAACAATACCATGCAGCCAATGCATTCTGTGGTGGCTGCTCAAGAACCCACTCCAGAAGTCAGTTTTTACTTAGCACATTAGTTTCCTGACAGATTATTACTATCTGCAGCCATTATTGATGCTAAAAAGATTGGTAAATTTGCTTCTTTTATGTATAGTGCCAAAAAATTGACATTTTAATAGTCATTTAATAGTTTAAATGATAACCATGCATGGCTGATGGTAACAGAATTACATATGAAAGTGTGTTCAGTTGTAATATTATTGAGTATAAGGGCCAGAGTTCCACTGAATCATTACACACTATCATTTCTTTAGATTTCAAAAGGTTTAATGAATTGCTATCTGACTCCTAATAGGTCCAATAGATGCCTTACAAATTCTGATATAAAGTTTCATTAATTAAAAGTAGCATTACTTTGTGGAAATCTATTTCAGATGATAACATTGTGTATAAGATCCTGGCAGTAAAACTGGATGTAAACGCTTGACTGCAATCTCTTCTACCCACTTATAAAGTGGTCTATGGAAGCGATTATAAGCAAATTTCCATTAAACATTTTTTAAAAATCATATAGTGTTGATAGAGACATATGAAATGTTAAAGTAAAAAGGTGCATGCTAAAAATTTATAGTTTTTTAGGGATTACTTTTACTGTGCACACTCAATGTAATTTCCAATTTCTAAAAGTTTTATAACAATGTTCACAAAGAAGCTTCTCCCTAAGTTATAATAGTTTTTCCTCAGCTTTCTATGGCCAATTTGATAAAATCCTTCCATGATGAATGACATTTTCTTCTTTAGCTTGACATAAGGCAAGCATTTATCTGGATTGAACTTTCTAACTGTACATATTTTATTCTATTTTATCTTAACAGTACTTTAAGATATTTTACTCTGTTTTATCAGCTTCTTATCATTAACTCTCTTATCTTCTATAATGTTTTTAAATACTATAGCTCTAATGTGAATGTAGATGAAAGATTTGTAATTATTCACGGCCATCTGTATTAAGATTTTCTCTAGATTGAAGTAAAAACTAAAAATACATACCATTGAAACTGAATTGCATATCTTGTAAGGCTTCCATCATGGTCATTCATGTAATTTTTATCTCAAGGAGTCATAATAAATGATAATCTTTAAAATTTACCCCATAAATATTGGGCAAAAGTGTTAGAAAGCTCAATTAATAGCTAGACAATCACGTTTAATGACTAGATAGCTGTGTTGAGCTCTTATTAAAACTCTTTGAGAAGAATACAATAGGTTGTTTCATAACATCCTTATTTAATTGTGACAAAATGGCCCTTGTTACAATTGGGTTGAAAAACCATTACCTTATTTATATTGATGATCATATTTTAACATCAATTAACATAGGATTTGCATGCTTATTGAGTATTCTAGCGCGGCCACTATATTATTAGGGAGATTACAAAGTTGTATTAAGTACTTTTGGTGATTTAGCCTCAGCACCTTATTTGTATATGCTATTATAGTTATTTGAATCATTACCTCTTTGGTGCAGCTTCCGCTATAAATGTAATGATCACCTTGGATCATGGCTTTGGAGTTCATACCTGCTACAATTTATTTATAATTCATAAATTATATTTGTCCCTTGCACTGGTATAAAATATTTTGTATCAAAATTCTCATTTTGTTATGGCCATCCGCCAGTACCCCAATTGTAATCTGTTGATTGGAACTTTTATGGAAATATTTTTAGGTTTAGTAATTAGCAATCTTAACCCAAAGAAGATCATTACTTCTCTAGACACTACTTTGAGTGATGCTTAGTAAAAATAAAATGCACCACTAAGAATGCTAACAGATCTTTCTTTCACTCTAATTTTTAATTTTTTTATTATAATCACCTTGAGATTTAGCTTATCAAATCTAATTACAATGATGGTAAAGTCCACTAAATGCTCCTCTGATGCATATGAATTCCCTAAAAACACCATAAATCATAGGCACTCAGTTGCCAACTTGTGCATCAACCCATACAACCCACTCCTAAACTTCAGCTGCAAAAGCAGATACAGATCAATTTCTTTAAACCACTGTGGGAACAAAAATGATACCACCACTGTACAGCCTACCCCAGTCAAACTATGTTGACTGAGGGTAAACCAATTAGTGCGCCCCACCCTGGAGGCGCATCTAATAATTTAACCACTGTGCATGGAGTATTGCAGCTCCCAATACCACACAGGGGGCTTGGAAGTTTTTGTTTACCGCTTCCCATTTGGAAACAGCCTGGGTGTCCAAACTGAATCTTCAAAAAAAATTTTTAGTACTAGATGGTCCCAACCCAAGGGGGGGATTCATCGATGTCTGAATCTTCAGAAATTGTTGAATCAGTTGGCCGTCATTTAATGGTTTGGAAGGCAACCATGCGCCTCAACTGAATCAACAGTAAGTGGCGAAATAGTCAGCCATAATGTTCGTCAAAATCAAAATCAAATAGATTTAATTGGAACTAACCAAATAGCCAATCAAACAGCTGAAAAATCCCTACCAGTATCTGCTGATGGTCGGGTGAAGGCTAGAGTAATATAGTATTGATGATGAGCCAAAATTAACCAATCAATTGGCAGGGAATAAGCCCAAACCAGGTAAGCCTAACCAACCTGCCAAAATTCAAGTAGAAACTGGGAAGGCCCAGAAGGGGCCATCATATAAATCCAGAGAAATGCCAGCGCCTCCGTCTTGGGTTCCCCCATGTGGAATCCACTATATTATATTTAAATTTAAATTTAGATGTAAACAAAAGTAAGCGAGTGAATGATGCCTCAGGCGCAAGGCAGAAAAAGCTAGTGACGCACCACTCACCATTGACCCTCTTGAAGCTGCTTAAGTGGCTGTAGTGAGGAAGAGATGGGCGGAAATTCACTCACAATGTGCACTCCTTAGGTCCTATCTTGCTCATGCAGTTAGAGTCTACTATGGGCATAATCCTGTTGAGTTTTATTAAAGGGATTTTTAGCTGTTTTGAAGCAATAGCAAGAGCCTTTCCAGTGAACACCACCATTCATGAAGTAGTGGAAAGCCACTATATTGATGAGGGGTTTACAACTGCAGCAGGTGCAGACTATTCAGCCTCAGTTACAAATGAGATTCAGCATGGTTCTCTTCATGTGCTGAGAAATAGATCTAACTTTGATAAAATTTCCTGGGTAACTTTCTCAAATCTTCCAACTACTGTGGACCCAGAATCTCTAAAGCTTGCTTTTCATTGGGGATTGATGGAATTTGAGTAAGTTCTATCAGTAGACCTGTGCGCACTAGCCTACTATGCCCCAACTCAGAGGGCTCTTACTGCTAGAGCTTCTTTTATCCCCAACCCAATGGTGGCCCGCAACATGGAGGTTATACAACATGTTTTAGTCATTGTATCCTGTTCAGAAATTTTCTTTGTTGATCCAGACAGGCACGACCACGTTGCTCATGGTGTAATGCTTTGGGCCACCTATATAAAAGTTGTACAGCTCATAAGCAAGCTCTCTCATCTAGTAGCCAAGTCCAAGTGACATTTAAGAAACGCTCTCACAGATCAGCAGCAATCCCACAACCAACTCACTGGGTACCGGTACAGGATCAAACCCCCTCTGCCCTTCATGTAGCAATTGAGAAGGCACATCATGTAGCACAGCATTATTCCTTTAGTGCAGAAAACCCTCTCCCTATGGGAACTCCTTCTAAATTGCCAGACCCTTCCCAGCCCAAAATAAGCGCAAATCTGCTTCTCATCAGGCTGCACAGAGGAAGCTAGCCCAAAGGTGGCATCTAAAACGAATTCCGTGACACAAAATACCCCAAGGGTGGAACAGGTATGGAGTACCCCAAGTTGGTGTGAAGGCTTCAAGTCATTTACACCCCCAATATCTAAGGGTATTGCAACTCGGACATCATTCTCAGTACTGAAGGAGGTGCCTACGGACTCTGATACATCAGATAATGCACAAATGGAGGATTCTATGGAGCACTATCAAGACACTCCTGTGCAAAGAAGCGGGGTATTATCTTGGGCTGGCTTACAGGCTCCTTAGGCCCATCAACTCAGGATAATCACCCTCCTCATCAATAATCACGAATTGCAGCAAAAAGTCAAGCTCAAGGACTAAAATGAGAAGCCTTAGGGATGCAGGTGGAAGCTCTGGTAACCCCCCGCGATATAAAGGGGGACAGCTATGAGACCCCAAAGAGGTACCTTGACCCTGCAGTCTATTAACTTTAATGGTCTGCATGATTACAATTGGAGAGCCCGCCTCCTCTAAAACTTCAGGTTGACATATGTGGATATTGCAGCCGTCCATGAGTCCAATGTCCCCCCTCTAAAAATTGTAGCATTAATTGCCCAATTTTGAGGTAACTATTGTTGGACACACTATGCAGCCCTTATTATCCTCAACCCCTGGATGAACCTCCACCAATTTTCAAAATATCTTAATTATTGCCTTATATTGGCTAAATTATCAACCCTGAGTTATACTTCTTTGTTGCAAGCATATACCTGCCAAATTCAGGCCAAGAGAAGGACCATCTTTTGGAAGAGCTTGCTCTACTACAACTCTCAGGCATTACAGTGCTGATTGGGGTTCAACACAATATTAAGTTGGGTGCGTGACACATTTCCTTTTGCCACACAAGACAGATGAGGTACGGCTCAGCTTCAAAATTTCCTCAGGTCAAGTGGTTTCATGGATTCCCTCCCCCCTCAGCATCTGGCCTTGGCCGTATGTCTCAGATCTGAGGTGCAGGTCAGAGATTCACATCAGCTTCGCAGATTGATATGGCCTGTCATAAATTCGACCATGGGATTACTAGTGTGCCAGGACAACCTGTATGAAGACTGGATGGCCCTTTGCCGTTTCGCCTTCATAGACTTACCAACCCCTTATGAGTCTGCGTACAACCAACCAACACAGCAGACCAACGACTTCAACTTATCCACAGGTCCTGTGGTGTGCCCCTGGCGAGTTCTACCCCATCCTGGGCTGCCAAGGCACTCCCACGCTGCCCCACCATCTCAACCCTTTGCCAACCCATCTGTGCATTTCCCGGCGATTCCTGCCCCAACCTTGGCGGCCAAGGCACTTTTGCACTGCATCCTTCAGAGTTGATGGTTAGTCAGCAACATCGTTGGTGGCTGGTTGGACATGTTCCCGCCTGTTCCTCCTAGGGCTGAGCTATTGGAGCTGGCAGCATCAGCCACTCTAGGCGCGTCACCTCGTGCCAACGTCAGGGATTTATAGTCCCATTTCCCTTTAACCTAGCTGACAAACAGCTAACAATTAAAAGTAATTAGGTGAAAGAGAGATGTTTAGTTGGAGGGAATAAGCAACTAATTATACCATAGGCTACTTCGCCTATTAAACCTTTCAGCTATCCAAGACAGCACTTCTTTTAAATCTTGATCATTCCTGGTAATGATTCCCTCTAAATCCGCTTGTCTGTTCACCAATTTTTAAATCAGGTCAACCCATACTTGGCACGAGTAGCCAGTTTATTGTAGATAAATTCATAAAATAAGCACAACTTTGAAAATTCTTAGCATGAGTCGCCGGTGCTCCTAATTAGCAGTTGAATTATATTCAGAAAATCAATAATGGATTCATTGCCTTTCCGCTGAAAATTCCACAATGACTTTTGAATGGTAAATCAGCAAACGCAGTTTTTGCTAAACCTAAATTTAATTAATAACTATAACATTAAATATCATTTTCCTAGGCAATTAGCCTGCAATCACGCCCACCTAACTGACACCCCTAATTCTATTATTGGAAGGAATCTATCTGGTTACTTTCATGACATTTTTCCTTAAATTACCAGATATTACTTCTTTAGTGTGACCCACCCTAAAGTGGGCCAAACCCCAACTTCCCCCTCAAAGGAGCACTGGTCTGAACCAGTAGCTCTCGCCACCTCATAACCTGTCCTCCAACTACTTTGGCAACACACTAATGGAGCCCCCTTTGGTGAGCACCACTGTCACAAAATTGGCCGTGGGCTCCACTAGTGTGCCAGGCCAACCAGTATGAAGACTGGTTGGTCCTTTGCTGTTTCACCTTCATACGCTTACCAACCCCTTAGGAGTCTGCGTCCAACCCACTAACACAGCAGGCTAACGATTTCACCTTAGCCTCAGGGCCTGTGGTGTGCCCCAGCGAGTCCTTCCCCCATCCTTGGCGGCTAAGGCACTCCTGCGCTGCATCCCGCAGGGTTGATGGCCAGTTGACAATGTCATTGGTGGCTGGTTAGCCATATTCCCTCATGTTCCTCCTAAGGCTGAGGTATTGGAGCTGTCAGCGTTGGCAACTCCAGGTGCGTCACCTCACGCCAACATCAGGGATCTCTAGTCCCATTTCCCTTTAACCTCTTGACAAACAACTAACAGTTAAAAGTAAATAGGCGAAAGAGAGATGCTTATTTGGAGGGAATAATGACTATTTATACCATAGGCTACTTTGCCTATTAAACCCCTCGGCTATCCAAGCTGGCACTTCTAATAAATCTTGGTCATTCCTGGTAATGATTCCCTCATAATTTGCTCATCTGTTTACCAAATTCTAGATTATATCAATCCATCCTTGGCATGAGTCAACAGTCGATTTTATATATTCATTCAATAAATACAATTTTGAGCCTCCGTGGCATGCGTTGCTGGTGCTACAAATTAGTAGTGGAACCTTATTTGGACAATCAATAACAGATTTATTGGCTTTCTGCCAGGAATTCCCACAACGACCCTCAAATGGCAAATCAGCAGTGAACACAGATTCTGCCAGACCTATATTGAATTAATAATTATACCCTAGATAGTATTGAACTAGGCGATTATAAAGCAATTACACCTGACTAACCAACACTTCTAATTCTGAAGCTCTTGATAGGAATCCATCTATTAATTTCATGACATGGCCTTAGTAGGCCCCTTGCTGGTTGGTCGAGTTATCTCCCATAGCCCAAGATAAAACTATAAGTGATCACTGATACCTCAAAGTGAACCTGACAACAATCCCCCAGACCATTAATAAGATTTTGGCCAAGGATTGCTCCAGGGCTCTTGAACAACCAGTTTGAAAGAGAGAAGATAAATTAAGCCATTTGCGAGCCAGAGCACCTGACCTCACCTCATTTGCAAACTTTACAAGAAAATTGTACTGATACAAAAGCAAGGATCCTAAAGGTATCCTAAAATTGTGCTAAGACTTGAATGACAGTGGCCCAGGCTAAAGCCAGACGTGCTTAAGATAAATTATAACTACTTGAAAGGAATTGCCAAATGGTGCCTTCCACAAAATGACTGGAGGCTTGGGAATTGGCCACGTAGACATACCAGCAGGAACTTACTGAGCAAGAAGAACGTGAAGCAAACATCACATTGTCATGTTACTACACCCAGTGAAACGGAACACCCATTTCTTTTAACAGAAGCAGAAAGCCCGCTCAAAGGATCAGGAGATTGTAACCCTGAGGGTGGAGACCACCGTCACCACAAACAAGGAGAAAATCACTTGCTAGATCCACTGTTAGTATTCATCCCTTTTCAAATCTTCTTGGGTAAGCCCAGAAGATGTTCATAAATTCATTGGAGGGCTCCGGAACCATTTGTTATTTTCTCAGTGGATGAAGAACTTCATTCACCAATTATGCACCAAGAATTAAAAGGGCTTTCTACTCCACAACCCAGCCTGAAGGCCTCAGTCCCAGATGATATCACATTTGAGGTGTATCTAGTGGATCCCATTGCAGTCACAAAGGCCCTCCAGCCCCTCTTCTCGACCCTTTTTGGAAGAAGGTGGAGTATACCCTGACTCAAGAGGATCAATTATAGCTTTTATCCATAAGAAAGCTATATGAGAGGACCTTAAAAACTGGAGACCAATATTACAATTTAACACGGACCGCAAACTATTTACTAAGCTTCTAGATAACCTCATGATTAAGTAGGCAGCACCACTCCTCAATCCAGCTCAACATGGCTTTATCCCAGGGAGATTGCTTTAGAACAATTACAATGAGCTTCTGGCAACCCTGTCAGCTACCTCGTCTAAAACGCATGGTTTTGTTGCAATTCTGGATATGGAAAGAGCATATGATCTAGTAAATTAGAATTATCTGGACGCCTCCCTAACCCGCCTCCACATCCCACCAAAAGCTATGACATGGCTACCAGCGCTTTACGCCAAGCTTTACACTAAGGTACTGTCCCCAACAGTCTTTACAGCAGCGGTTATGGCTGAACAGGGTCTCCATCAAGGGAATTCTCTGAGCCCAATCTTGTTCAGCATAGCTTTGGATTCTCTTCTGGCCCTTTTCAGGAACGACTGGTGGATATTCAGGTGCCTGGGAACCCCCCACTTGCACTATAGCCTTTGCCGATGTAACAGCAGTGGCAGTTGGACGTAAGAAAGACCTAGACCTGGCCATGGAGGCCCTGGATGCTACTCCAAGCGTCCAAAGCAAAAGTTAACACTTCAAAAATCATTATAGTGCAAGTTGGTCCCCCATTGTCTCCCCCAACTCTTGTTTTGGAACCTATCAGGGACACCTTTCGGCATCTAGGTTTCCTCACCACACCACAAGGGGTCGCAATCAAGGATAATGAGGACTAATTGATCAATATAATAAGCTCTCATGTAGTTAGCTGGAGCTGCCAGCGTGTCACAATTATGGACGCGCCATGAAAGCAAATGTTTTTTTAGTACTAGATGGTCTGAAAGCAAATGTTTTTCTTCTAACAAAACTATAGTTTTCACTCATGTCTTTCCCTTTACGGACAGTTTCTACACGAGATTTTATGTGATACTTCGCTGTTTGATATAGAGATCCAAACCACCCATCCACAGCTCTGACCACAATATCAGGACCCCATAGTGAGGGGGCCTAGGTCTTTTGGACACTAGGTCTCATGCCACTTCAATACTGAAGGGGTTTCTTATTTCCATCATTTGATGGACTATGACTCCATTGCCACAATGGGCTTCAGCCTTACGCCAGCATTTAGTGGTCTCTCTAGGGCTTCCACAAACCTCTCCAACAGCTGTGGGAGAATGGCTAACAAACCATCCAGGCCACCGCCTCAAACCTCATAAAGCTTTTACTGGAAGCAGGCTCCTTGCACTTAAAAGGGCAGGAGAACGGGTGTACCACGCCTTCCCTTATACAGGGAGTGGCCCTGGGATCAGCCCCCGGCATCACACCATGGCCACAATGGGAGGATTGTTATCTCCCACCTCCACCCTTTGAACAGAACCCCAATGCGGCCTCGTCTCCTTAACTTTTACCCCGCTGTAGAATGTGATCATAAAACGCTCTGGAAGGCTGTTACTCATCTTTTTCTCTCAGCAAAAATGTCAAATATGATGTGGCGTGGTCTATAAGCTGATCATAAAGGATAGAGGAACAAACGGGTCCCATCTTCCAGCACAAGAGTTGCCCAAGTTGTGCAGAGCTGACAGACAATCATTTCCACCGTTTCTATACTTTCCCCCTTATAGCCCCTTTCTGGAGCAAGGTCCGCGAACTCCTGTGAGCAGAACACTGGGTAGCGTACCCTGTTAGGAATTCATGCTTACTACTCACTCCCAATTGATCCAATCATTAAGGGTCCTGTAATTTGGCGTAGTTATATGGACCATTCATAACTCATATTTTCGATCCACTTTTGACTCCACTCTGTGGACGCTGCCCCATATGATCACTCACTTTCAGGTTCATATTGAGATGACTCTGAGAGTATACACCATGCCGCCATGGGCTAATAGGTCAGTTTTAGTGGACACCTGGCTCTGGAAAAGCTTTCCCCTACCCTTTCTTGACACCTCCGCTTACCCCTGCCTTTGTCTAAGCTCTTAGGAGCTCAGGCGTGATTAAATAAAGATTGGTTTATGCCACATTAAGGTTAGAACCACATAGTGCTAAAAAAGTACGTTATCAGAATGTGTATATTTCTGTGGGATTCCAATAGTAAAATTTTTTTTCTACGTTGTGTGTTAAAATCTGTCATGAATAAAAGATGTTTGAGAGCCACATAGAATTTGGCAGTTGTAGATAGTACAATGTATCTTCATTATTTTAAATTATACATAACTCTTATTGAAAAAGTGCTCTTTTTGCAAATAATTCTAAGGTTACTGTCTTCTAATAGTACTTACAGTCTTGAGCAGATTATCCTGCGCACTCAAAATCTGACGCCCAAGATTCCATTTAACATCGTGGTAATCATTACTGGGGGATCACACCTTGTTTCCCTGTAGTCTATTGGATTAATAGATGATCACATTGAAACTATTGAAGGCTTTCTTCTGGAAATAGTATCACAAATTGCTGAAGTTGTCATGGTCAACCCTGCGGCCCAGAAGTACAAAAGTTGATTATGTTTTCCAACTATGTGCCGCATTAAATGCTCACGTTGGGTAACTCTCTGATGTTATACTTTTTATTTAACTGAGGTAAGCCGACCAGGGGACAGACATTACCGAATATATGTGAAACTAAGAGAATAACTAACAAATATAAAATTGGACACCCCAGGGTACTCAAGTTACCCCTGTTGCCAGCGGGACTGCCAGGTATGGGGGTTGGTGCATTACTCCGAGGGGGTTTCCCCTGCTATGGAGCAGGTGTGAAGGAAAGGGTCTGTGTGGAGGAACCAGAGTGGGAACCATGATTCTATGAGCGCTTTTTGTCTTGGTCTCATATATCCATAGAGCCAGGCTTGGAAGTGCTCTATTAAGTGGACATGGAATCTGTTATTAAACCCATGCATGGTTGGGACTGTGCCCTTTAACGCATCTAATGCAATTGTGTGTATTGTCCACATTGCAATGGGTATTATTAGGAGGCGGAGGGTAGATGGGATTGGTGACTCGATCTGAAGCGCGAAAATACTTTTTGATATTGAGAATTCCTGTTCGTTTTGAACCTTGAGTAGGCGTGTGACTTCCTGACATATAGATTTGGTTGGGGGGCATGTTTCTAGGCGGTGATGTAGGGATCCCTTCCCTCCACATACTGCACATGTTTTGTGAAGGGAGTTGGAGCAGTCCACTATCCTATAGGTCCTTCTCAAACAGCGCCAGGCGTTTACTCTTATCCTTGGCTGTAAGAGTGGATGGTGTGTCATTTTCCAAATTGCTTTCTGTATGGTTAAATCATAGGGAATGTCCAGCATATCTAGGTATTCTATCCTAGCTATGCTTGGGGGTTGTTGCGAGCATATCCCTCTGGGGGTGGTTTTCTGGGTTTCTTAATTTGAATTGGGGGCTGGGTCGTCCCCTTCCCTGTATAGTACCCATGTTCTCTATGGTCCATCCCATACGGCAGATAGTTCAGAGGATATGTTTGAAATGAGGGGAGGTTCCATGCGGACCTGTTGCAGTAGGGTGCTTGGCAAGGTATGAAATTAGTCTGGGTGGACTATGTGGGTTGGTTAATTTGAGCGCCTGTGCAAAGTTAGTCCTTGCTGATCTGGACCAATGTTGTTGCGGGAGGTCTGGAGCAAGGATTTCCTTTATCCAGGTACCTAGGATGTGATTGGCATGGCTCTCAAAATCTATTATTCCCATGCCTCCGCTTGAGCGTGGACCAAATAGTGTTTCCATCCGTATAGGAGGGTGAGAGCCAGGCCACAGCCAGCCCTGGATAAGCGCGCGAATTGAGGTTATAAAGGTAGGTGAGAAGGCTATTGCATGGGCCTGGTACCACAGTATTGGGAGGATGAGAGAGTTAGCAACTGTAACTCGTCCTGTTAATCCTGGAGTTCTCCCCTTGAGGGAGGCTACGCGTTTGGATACCCGTTGTAACAGGTTACTTTCCATTGTCTCATTAGCATATCCCCCTGGTTCTAGCCAGATTCCAAGGTGTCGGAAAGGAGTGGTGGTGGGAGGTGTTGCAAAGGGTAAAATAATTGTGTTTTTTCTTCGAGTGTTGGTGTGAGGTTCTGATGTTGTGGCCCAATTGTTTGTGTATTTGCCCAAGAGGATAATTTCTGTCTTTCTTTTGTTGAGCGATGCATTACTCACCTTGGAGTATTCCTCTAGAGTGTGTTCCAGCTGTCGGGCATCTTCATTGTTTGCTATACCTGCCACACAGTCATCCGCAAAGGCCAGTATCTTGACTGTTGGTTGTCCTTGTGCGGTTATCTCCATGAGACGTGAGTCAGTTACTCGGAGGAACGGGTCAAAGCTGAAATTGTATAGCAGTAGGCTGAGGGGATCCCCTTGTTTGAGCCCTCTGTGTGGTTTAATATTGTTTGTTAGGAATCCAGGGCCGCATACAGCCATGGTTGCAGATTCTGTTAGGAGCATCGCCCATTTTATGAATCTTGGTGGGAGTTTGAAGGCATGTAGACATTCTTTTTAGGTATGGCCAGCTATCACGGTCATACGCCTTTTCCTGATCCAAGAAGACCAGGGTACCAGTTGCTTTGGATTGGCAAATGTTTTCAACAGGGTGTATGTTGTTTCAGATTGAACGCCCTGGTATAAACCCAATCTGGTTGGGTGATAGGACGTCAGATGCAATTGCGCCTAATCTAGCTGCTAGAATTTTTGTTAGAATTTTTGTGTCAGTGTTGGAGAGTGCAATTGGGCGCCAGTTGGCCAGGTCCAACTTGTCACCCTTTTTATACAATGTTATAATGTAGGATTCTTGGCCTCATGGTAATAGGCGTGTTTCCAACAAACTCTGGTTCATTGATGCCAATAGGAGGGGGGCGATTTGTTGAAAATATTTTTTGCAAACTTCGTAGGGTATCCCATCAGGCCCTGGGCATTTCCTACGTGGTGCACCGCGAATTGTTTCCCAAAGCTCTTCCCATGTGATAAGGGATAGTATATTGTAATTTGGTGGTGTACTTTGTATCTTGGCAGTTTGAATAAATTCTTTAATTTTTTGTGGATCTGTTGGCATATCGCAATATAATTTGGTGTATTAGCGGTGTACTTCCGCCTTGACCTCCTCAGGGTCAGTTGCCACGGTGCCATTGGTCTTGTGGACCTGTGTGCACATGGGCTGGTTTCCGTGGGAGTGGAATTGGTGATAAAAGTATGTCAAACAGGTTTTGCCTTCCTTTATGAACTTACCTTTATTCAATACTTTGATTCTGTGTTGGTGTTCAAAGATGAGATTGTTAAGTTGGGCTTAAATTTCTACCCATTTGCGTCCCCAATTAGGACTATAGCCAGATCTTGGAGTATTTATTTCTAGGTGATCTAGTTCTGCCAAGGTACGCTTGATTGTGGCTGTGTCTGAGGTTTACTTGCATGATGCAATATGTCAGGTTTTGTGATTAAATCTTTCTTGAAATTTTCCCATGTTCCAATGGGATCCGAAGTGAATGGGGCTGTGAATTTTGGGTTTGTAGCCTTGTTTTCAACCCAGTCAGATATCTTATGCAATTTTATATTTTCTGGGTGGAGCTTTATTCAAGGCGACACCTGTGTGTGGGATTGGGTTGGCGCTAACTGCACCATAACTAATTGGTGATCAGAAAAATTGATCTTTTTTGTTGTAAATTTGGATATTCTTGAGTGGTGGGATTGTGGGATGAGGATGTGGTCAATATGACTCATCAATATGAGCAGTCCCTCGCATATGTTGGGTCTTGTCATGTGGGGAAGGATTGGTAAATTGGGGGGAAGAGCATCCTGTAAGCCAAGAGATGCCTTCATTGTGCGGTATTCAATGTGTCCAGGTGGGCATCCCCTGGGATTAGGCCATCGATCTGTATTGGGGTTATCCCAGCAGTTGAAATCGCCTAACATGATGATATCTGGTGGGAGGGTGAGAGTAGAAATTTTTTCAAAAAAAAATTCTCTCAGTTGCAGTGCATGGTGCGTAGATACATGCTAACGAAATTATTTCATCTTGGCATGTGATAGTTGCTACCAGGACTCAACTGTGCAAGTGTGATGATGAATTTGTAATTTTAAATTCTTTGTTGTTTTGGACTATCACCTCACAGTGAGACATCCATACTGATTGTGATGGTGCGACCCTGATTGACCAGGATTCTTCTTCCCCTTGTAGGCAGTGGGTTTCTTGGATGGCCAAGATGTCTACAAGAGGTTTTCACAGGAATGCCAGCTTTTTGGCTTGGGATGTATGAGCCCTGGCTCCTGCGATATTTAACGTCCCTATTGACACTGAGGTGCCCGTGGCGCCTCAGGAGCGGGTGGGAGGGCCCTCTGGCCCTATCCCACCGCGGCTCATTTTGGCCATGCTCCGCGTCTGTACTCCAACTCTTTCACTGCCATTATTGGTTCCCTTGATCTGACCCATTGATTCAAGGGAATTGCGGTTTTTGCATTTGCATCAACTTCTCCTGCACAGGTCTCATGTTGATTTAATGTGGGTTGTTGATTGGATTTTATATTTTTGAGGTTCAACTTTGTTGCATTGTGCACCGCATTTTCACCCAAATTGTGGTTGCATTGTTCCTCAGTATGTGCATGACTGATGACGCTTTGTGGCTCAGTTTGGTTACTGTGAAAATTTTCGACCTGGGCATATTGTTCTGATTGGTTGGTTCAGTGAATATCCAAAATATCCTCCCGAATTTGTCCATGGTTAATGGCGGATTCTGCATGTGCCACCGCTTCAGCTGCTGCTCTCTTGCAGGCTTTTTGTGCTGCTTTACGCTGTTTACTTGTAACTGGGTCCACGATGGAGTATAGTCCATCTTCACCCCAGCGGAATGGGTGGTGGCCATCAGTCATTTTGGCGAAGTTTTCAATATCTTCATTCATAGCTTCTTCACAAAAATCATTTTCCATTAAGCCCTTTTTTACAGGGCATGCATGTTCCTTGTGGCCCAGTGAGCCACAGTGGTTGCAAATGGGTGGTGCGTATTCCAGTGTAACTCGAAATGCAGCTGACTGGCCCCCATCTGCGAAGTGAAATTCTGCTGCGCGGGTAATTCTGGATAAATCCTCTTCCACTTCTGGGAAGGGGTTAATTACAGTGATAGCTTTGCCCGTGCACAGGTCAGGCATTAAGCAAAATCGCTGTAATTCGAGTTGTTGGATTTCTCTGTAGGCCACAAGACCTTTGCAGAGCTCCTCCTCAATTACCTTATGAGGAAGGTTGGTGGGGAGCAAGTCAAAGGAGTTGAACAAAGTTTTTGCTTTGTTCCATCTGGTGTACGCGGTGCGCACAATTTTTTTGCCCTCAGGGAGGGCAATTTCCACACAGATTTTTGCTTCAGCATCAGCTTCATCAGCTGTTTTGAAACCAATATTGATCCAGCCGTGGCCCATGTTGTTGGTGGCTACATACACCGCGTGAGGGAAAAGTGAGGGCTGTGCCTCACATGTTTTCTCCCACAGGGTCAGTGACTCATCCCCAAGGAAGAGTCTGATCCCATGTTCCACCTTTGACAAAGGTTGGTTGAATTGTTTATACATGTATTGCGCGTGCTTTACAGTAAATACCATAAACCCAGATGGTGTCTGAGTTTGCAATTTTTTTAGCTTGGGTTCTTGGTCCCCCTCCAGGGCGTTTCTTGCCCTTAGTTGCACCGTTAAGCGCACCGCTTGCCATGACGCTCGCCCATGTTGTATTATTTTTTTATTAAAGTCGCCCATCTTTCCTGTGTGTGATTATCCAAATTTGCTGTTCAAATCAAAATCGTAGTAACTAAAATGATTGTTATGAAAAAGAAAATGCTTTCTCTGATGTTATACTTGTTCATGACAAAAAGTGAAAAAAATGAAAAAAATATTATAATGAATCAACACCACCTTAACAGTGTAGGTTCAGATATAGATTTAGCTGTTTGCTTTAATAATGACTTATACCAGGCAATTGGGGCCTAGAAACTTGAAGCTAAAACCCAGGGCCATAAGGTAAGGTCCCTTTAAATGAGAACATCAACTTAAAGCAATTTCTGGCTGCTACCCAAAAGTTAATAACATGAAGTTCTAAAGCAGCAGAACGCTGCTGTGTCTCTAGTAGGTTGACTATTTAATGGTTAATCTGTTGCACATCCCGCTGATATAGTAAACAAAGAACACAAACTTCTTCCAAAGGAATAAGTTATTGAGGGCAAGTCACAGGTTACTCATTAATTTTCTACAGTTTTTTCCTCCGCTCTGGGAATTAAGGCTTCTGCTCATCCATACATGCCAGCAACTCCTCCCCCGAGCATTCAAACTTAATTTTTTGTGAAACTAAGGTCTAAACCTGCATCTAATGAAGCTTATAATTCTACGCAGGTTCCCTTAAGCTCTTTGACGCGATACACTTCAGCAGTTCAAGGCCAGTTTATACTACTTCTGAGTTTTGTCACTTTGGAAGTCATCTAGAAGCAATGCAGGCCCTTGCGCCTTGCAGCCATTAACCTCAAATTTATTTCAACCCTATTAACTTACTGAAGTTTGGTATGAAGGTAAACTTGCACATCTTTACTAGTCTCTTTGAGAATTGTATGGCTGGAGCATCTTAGAATGCTAAGTTAAAATGATTATGAACTCACTTGACTCCAAAAATAATAGTTAATTAAGCCTAAGCTACAGAAGTGTCGATGTAACCTACTATATCTTCAAGGATTATTCTCATCAAGGAGTTTGGTGAAGCGGAATGGATTACCACCTGAAAGCTGAATCCTTAACATCTTTTTATTGAAAAAATGAAGCTGTGTAAACAATTAGATAAGCGTTTTTATTCGAAAGTACAGAAATCATCTTGTGCTAATGGTTATTAATGATTGTGACATGCAGATTGCTCTACACCATGCCTGAGTACCTTATAAAGGTTTTTGCTAGGCTATGATTAACATTTTAATTGCAGAGAATGATATCAACCATATGGTGAATTATCTCCATCTATATGCCATCACTTTTGAGGCGCCCAACAAGAGTTATTGGGAGCCTATCATATCGCAGTCTTGGGCCTCTTCCCAAAGAAGGATTTACCTTTACTGTAAGTCCTTGTGTAAATAAGCCTGATTCTAGTCATATTACTTGCAAGTATTGCAAAAAATGGCAGTATGCCAACCGTTGTCCTAATCTAAGTTCTAAACCCAGGGTTTATTTTGTAACCCTGTGGATGATGGGAGATTGGTAAAAGATAGGGCGGAGTAAAATCAGGGTTTTTTACATCTTCCTCCTCCAACATAACCCCAATTAAGAATAAATCTCTGGAGCCACCTTTTTTGAGATGAAAGGACTAAGATACCAGACCGCTTTTTGGCGGTTCAAGTTATAATAAATGTCAGTGAAGTGGTGACTAAACACTTGAAAGAAATCATAATGCTAAATTGGCAGATGAAATAGAATTAAAACTATATATTTTAGGTTTTAATTTTAATTATATAAGGGGGTGGAAGATGAGTTGGTAAGGGCATATGGCTACCAAA
Organism: Massospora cicadina; assembly: GCA_022478985.1. Taxonomy (NCBI): domain Eukaryota; kingdom Fungi; phylum Entomophthoromycota; class Entomophthoromycetes; order Entomophthorales; family Entomophthoraceae; genus Massospora; species Massospora cicadina. Next base: position 43,589 of record JAKSZP010010750.1, on the reverse strand, counting down.
CTGAAGGTTGCGGGTTTGATTCCCACCCTTCGCACATCAATCAGGGTGCTAGCCAAAGGAAGCTATTGGCGGTTAGTAGGTCTAATAACATGAAAACCTTACCCATGACGTAACCAGAAAAATTTGAGTCCCAATCTGGAGGTGGAAAACTTTTTTTTGACGGAGTTGACCCTGTTCAGGTTTCATGTCATTTCTTTCTTTCTTTCAGTAATGCCTGTCCCCTGGTCAGCTTGCCTCGGTTAAATAAAATAAAATTTTAAATATATTTGAGTCACGCCGACCAGGGATGGACATTAATAAAGCATAAAGAGAAAAAATAAAATTGCACTAAAAAATTTGAGCTGCTCAAAACAATTGGGTGAAGCACACAAAGCAAGAATTGAACCAATCAGGTGGGACAGTGGAAAACTGCATATACCACCATGGTGGGAGGGGAGGGTTTTAGGTCTCATTCTTGGCAGCATTTTCACCCCAGAGCAGGAAATGGGAAACGGCGGAGAGTTAGGATGTCAGGGCGTCAGCGGTATGTGGTTCAATATCCTTGATGAGCGGTGTATTAGAATAGCAGACAACCTTTAGAATTTGGTGATATAGCAGACAAAGAGTATCAACTATAACATACACATCAAAGAGATTTACAAATTTGGTGATATTTGAGTGTAATATTGGCTTTGGGATTCTGCGCTACCACAGCCACATTCTGGATAGCTTTATTGACAGCTTTATTAGTTAGTATCAGCACATCTTTACTATGCATTTTGAGGGTGAGGTAAGATTTGGGAGGAGAGATCCCTACTGCTAGTATCGCCACTGGCTTGGAAACAGCTTTGCATAGGGGGCAACAATCTGATTTGGCAGCTTCTTTAACAGCCAGCTGGCGATTACTGAAGAACAGTTCAACGTTTGGCTGTGGGGCAAATAAATGAGGGGAGAACTTGGCGTCATATTAATAGCTGAGGAACCGCTCAACTTGGATAGTGGTTTCCTTAAAAATAACTTTTTAAGTCAATTTCAGCCTATAATTCACAAGGGTTCTTGTTGCACTAAATTGGGCTTTCAGCATATCATTGAGGATTGGTTTATTGTAGGGAAATTTGGTAGAAATCCAATTTCCAATTTAGTTCTTGATTGGAGGGAGCGTTTGTGACACTGGAATGAGGAGGAGTAAGTTAGGTGCTGCGGGTAGAGCTGCAGCAGCAGGCTTTGGGGGAGGGTGGGTAGGATTGTACCACATAACAAAAAAGTGCAGGTTTAATGGCAAATGGGATGATGGCGGATGAACATGCAGGGCCAGCAGAGCAGCAAAAGATGGGCATATTCACTGGATTGGTCCAACTCGAAACAAGATGGACATATTGTCCACCCTCCTTCACATGTGACAGAATGGATGGTCATGGGCAGAAAGGATGATGGTGTGAGGGGTATTGACAAAGTAGTTTTTAAAATTCAGGGCTTATTATGGTGAGCTTCTAGGGACCAGCAAGGCTTTTGGCTCCATTTGGGACCACAAATATAAGATGGGGTGGAGCTTAGGCTGCCAACCATTTCATCAGCTCGTTATAAAACATTTTTGGGAAGGTGAGTGGGCAAACCAATGAACTGAGCCCCTTAGTGGTGTCCATGGGGATCTAGGTATATGTGTGGAGTAGGGGTGTCCTTGAAGGTCAGGGGCCAGTAGCTGGAGTGTCAGCGTCAGCTTCACACATGAAGCCAAGGTCAAAATGGCCTTATATGGGGAGGAAAACCTTAAATCAGGCAGGTTGCATTACTGCCTGTGCCATCAAGATAATGGTTTTTTCAGCACGTGGGAACAATCTCCCATATTTGACATGAAGGCCAAAATTCATGATGGACCAGGAGGTCACTAGTGGGTTTTGAGTCACTGCTTGGGATTGTGCAATGTGGAGATCAAGATCCTTGGGCGGATTGGACTGACCCAAGAATCTTCTATGACGGGATGAACATTCTGAGCTCATTTTCTCGCTAGACATAATTCATTGAGGTGGAGTAATTTGCCGCTGCCCCACACTGGGGAAGCCAGTAGAGGATCCAATGATATTCTAAGTAGAATAGTAGTGGGAGGCCGGCGAATTTATATTATTTAAACAAGTTTTTACAAAATTTGTTTATAAGTTATGCTGAGTGGAAAGAAAAGCTTTCAAATCTTCATGTTCAACATTTAGAACCTCTCGAGCTTCCAGTACCTTCTAGTGAGACCCCAAGTTTACTGGGACCCAAGTGGCTGTACCTAACAGGGATTTGAAAGAATCTAGCCCTCAGTTAAGGTAAAAACTTCAAAGTTTATATAGATCAAGCGGCCAAATTGGATGTCCTTACAATAAATCTTATTGATGCTTATTTTTTAAAGTGTTTTTAAATCAATCTAACTGTGATTAAGCTCAAAGTAAAGCTATTGTTGACATTGAGGGCACTGATAAATATTGTTTACATTTAACTGGTAAAATCTGAGGCTTGATCCAGACATAGATCTTCAAAAATCTATGGTAACACCAGCCCTAGACCACAACCTCAAAAGGAATCATACAGTGCATTACTGTTGTTTTTTTGCTCCTTAGTGATCTCCACTCCTTCTATTGATTTCAAATAAAATTACGACCTTCTCAATAGATCTTTATGAATGAGGAAATATGGATTTAAAGCAATTTCTTAAGAAAATATGTTAGAATTTGTGGGAGAAACCTCTCCTCTATTTCACAACTGGAAGAATACGGCCCTGAAGGCCAAAATAAAGGGTCTTTTAACCTCATATTCAAGATTAGTATAGTGCTACCTGAGACCTGCAACGACAAGGCTGTACCCAGAAGTTATCAATGCACATTATAAAATCTAAGGGTATTACCATTAATGCTAATTATAACATAAACATTCCTATGGGTCATCAAGTTATGCTGGGGACCAAAATTACCTTAACAATTCACCAAGGATCATGTCAAAGTAGTTGCCCCAAGAACTAATCAAACTTGGAGCCTATCACTGCGCTCAGGAGTCCCTTTTATATTATGGCAAAATACAGATGCTTTTTAGCCAAACTGTATACTTATTCTATGCAATTTTATTTGACAAACAGTTAGTCGCTTTTTACCTATTACACTTGTGAAGAGGTATCAAAGATCCATAATTTTGAAAATCTAAATGATCTTGGTCTTGGAGACAACAAGAGTCAATCAGTATATTTGCTGATAACATTGAGAACACATTTATTGGTTGATGGAAGATGAAAAGGATCAGACGTTGCCATATGAAAAAGTTTATACGATTTTTGCGAAGATGATTTTTATTTGCAAAAAACTCTCTTTCCACTTGGCGTAACTTTCTGAGCAAAAACATGAATTTATAAAAAGTAAATCTATATAATCCGTTGTAGTTTTGCTCCAATGTCCTTGGATTCTCCGCCAGCTTCTCCAGTGTGGGGCAGCGGCAAAACCCCCTCCACCTTTTCCATCCAGCAGAAAAACGCGCTCGGACTGGCTCACCCAGTCACTCCAAAGCCATGGGACAATTCATTCCTCCCAAGGATCTCGATGCCCACCTTGCTCATACCCAAGCGGTACCTCGCTGCCCCCTTGTGCTCCCCTGGAGCAACATGCACTACGGCCTAAGGGTCAATTATGGGAAACTCTTCCCATACCACAACCAAGCCATTATTTAAATGAAACAGGCGGTGATGACCCCCACTGGATTTATAGATTTTCGCCCCTATAAGGGTATTTTGACCTTGGCTTCACAAGTGAAGCCAATGCTGCCACTGCAGCAAATGTGCCCCTGGTATTCCAGGGCACCCCTCTTCCCACAACTTGGACCCAGCTTCCAGCGGACACCACTTTGGTGGTCCAGTTTGCTGGTTTTCCCACCTACCTCCCCCCTGCGGTGCTCCACCAGGAGCTGATGGATGGTTTGGAAGCCTATGTCTCCAACCCCATTTTACAATTTTGTGGTCCCAAATGGGGCCACATGACTTGCTGGGCCTCAGGCGTATGCCACAATTAGCCCTTATTTGAAAATCACTGTGTTGATTCATCCCTTGTACCATTATTCCTTCAGAGTCTGACCATCCATTTTGGGCCTACATCAAGGGTGGGCGGACGATCTGTCCATCATGTTTTAAGTTGGACCACTCAAAATGCAAGTGCCCCTCCTTAGCCACTTCTGACAGATTAGACTACTCATCCGCCAACCTCCAATCCACTGCAACCCTGTAGAAGTTCCAGCATGAGGTATGATCCTACCTCCCCCTTCCCCAAAGCCTGTGGCTGCAGCTGCACCTGAAGCCACCAATCAGCCTTCCCCTCGCCCCAATGCCACACATGATTCCTCCAATCAAGCATCAGATTGGATCCCAGTTCAATCCCATGCTTCCTCCAACAAATAAACCAAACCTCAACCATACGCCAGTTCCCCAATTCAATTCAAGAAGAACCCATGGGAAGTATTGGCTGAGATTGATGAATCAGGTAAGCTCATTGAAGAACCATCTCTGCAAATTGATCAGTTTGTTAATGCAGAATGGGACGCCAAATACCCCCTCAACTATATACCCCATGGCCAAATGCTGAATCATTTTGCAGTGATCACCAGCTTGCAGTCAAAGCAGCTGCAACACCAGATTGTCGCCCCCTTTGTAAAACTGTCGCCAAATCAGTGGCGCTCACAGGCGGAATTTCACCTCCTGTTATCCCCAAAAGCTTACTCAAAAGAGTAAAATCACAGTGAAACAATTACATAAAAATATTAATGACTCTATCCAAATCATGGTAACTGTAGCATGGAATCTGAAAGCTAATATTACCTGAACCAATATTGCCACATTTGTTAAACTCCCAGATGCCCACTTTAAAGCTGAAAAAGCTTTACCTGGATATATTAGTGTCATTTTCCTAGCTGGCAAATTTCCATGAAATACCAATCATTAGCAATATTGAACCACATGCCGCTGATGCCCTGACGCCCTTACTGTCTGAATTGATATGTACCCTATTCTGGGAAGAGGAAGCCGCTGCCAAAGATGAGCCCCATGATCCCCCCTCCCCTTCTGCCATGGAGAAATAAGCGGTTTCTGCTGCCCACCTGGCTGGTTGTTTTGTTCAAAGTGTTTAAAGCAGTCCGCTCATTTGGGCGTTTTGTTTGAACCAATTATTAAGTGTTTTTTAGTTTTAATTTTAGTTTTGGTAATGCCCATCCCTTATTGGCTTACCTCAGATAAATACTTATTTTTTGATTTGCGATGTGCACGCTATGTTTTACATCAGATTAATACTAGTAATTATCCATAAAATTACCTCCATCCTATTAGGAGCGCCAAGGCGTTGGATGAAGTTTTAAATCACAAAATCAAACAATTTTAGCAACAGAGGATGTTAGTGCCCTCTAAGAGTCCTTGGGCCGCCCCAATTTTGGTTTTAAAAAAGAATGGGCCAAATAGAGTCATGATAGATTACTATAACCCAACAATATTACCTAGAAAGATTTTTAACCTTTATCACATAATGACGATGCATTAGATCGGTTGGGCGTCACACAATACTTTTCCACCCTAAGTTTGATCTCTAGATACTGGAAAGATTGAACTGTCAAATGAGAAACAGGTAAAGTGTGCTATTATCACTGCCCAAGGTCTATACCAACCCACTAAGATTCCACAAGGGTATGTAACGCCCTTGCAACATTCCAGTTCACTATTGATAGCTTATTAGCATTTTAAAAAACTCCTGTGTGTTTGTGTATCTAGATAATATATATGTCTTCAAGACCGTTTAATACCATTTGCAGCATCTTTATGAAGTTTTCCGCCGGTTATCCCAGGCCAATTTGAAAGTCAAACTATGTAAGTGCAGTTTCTTCAATGAACAACTTGAGTATCTGGGAATTGTTATTACCAAACAAGGCTTACAGACCCAGCATGCTAAGATTGAGCTAATTAAAAAAGCTATGACCAAGTAGCGTTTATGTATTTAGATATTTTTGGGAATGTTTGACTACTATCGCCAGTTCATATATTATTTAGGAAATTAGGTGAGGCATTTATCCATCTTTCTAAATACTGGGAGTCCATTCAAATGGATGGATAACTGTCTGCTCGCCTTTGCTAACTATGGCTTTGCCTAATCAAGAGCTTATAATAATTTATCAAAAGTTTGATAAAATGTCCATTATTCAGATTGGTGCATCCTTCACCGCCAAAGGGGCGGTGTTATTGCAGATTGATAATGGGGGGAAGAGCACCCCGTTAGTTACTGCATTATAAAACTGGATATACATGAATGGATTTTATCATTACTGAGAAGGAGTTTATATCTGTCATTTATGCTTGCAAACAATTTTGGGTTTATATCCACAGCGTGAATTTTACTGTGGTAACTGACTATGATTCTTTGGGCTGCTTGCAGAACCGAAAGAAGCCCAAAGGATGGCTGTCCCACTGGGCCTTTAAATTTTAAAAGCATGAGATTTTAGAATTCAACACTGACTCAGCGTCAAACATCAAAGCGCTGACAAACTTTCCCTGTTGCCTACTGTAGGCTTACTGGATGATAAGGACGCTTAATTAGACAAATGGTTACTCAGCAATATAGTAATGATTCTATCAAGAATATACCAATGTTGGACAAAATCAGGAAAACACTTTTGTAAAAGATGGAAAACTGTATAAGATTATTGATGAACAGCCCTTTTTGTTCACTAGGCCAGCCAAATGGATGGATCTTATCAATGATGCTCATAAGGCAATGGGCCACAGTAGATATAATAAAATGTTTTAACAACTATAATTCCGTTATTACTGGTATTCTATGTCATATGATATCCATGAGACTCTCAGCTGCTGCTACAAACGCCAAGCGGAAGCACACTATCAGAAAGCCACATTTTATCTATTGTTGGACCTAATTTTTCCTGGCACACGGTCTATATGGACGTTGTGGGGCCCTTGACCAATGCTCCTGGTCAGCTTATTAATATCATCGTGGCAATTGATCCCCTAACCAAGTGAGTAAAGCAAAAAAGTCAAGGACTCAGGGTCTATAACTATGGCTAAATTTATTTTTGAAGATGTTATTCATTGGCACGGATGCCCCAGTTTCTGATGATGGATAATGGGTCTAATTTTATACCCTAAGTAATTTTTAAGCTAAATGATATAATGGGTATATGAGGAGTAATATCTACATCCTATCACCCGTAGATCAATGGAACTGTCAAATGGGTGGTTAGTGCCCTTGTGGGGATTCTATGTAATTTAGTTACAGGCAGAGCATCCAGTTGGAACCTTTTCCTGCCTTCCGCCAACGTTTTTTTACAACATAGCATATTATTTGACCACAGGGCACTCCCTGTTGCTTTACTAAATGTGAGGTAGCCCGCACTGCCCCCACTTTTATTTTCATGTGTTGCAGAAGAGAATATGAGTCCTAGAACATACTTTGATAATCTAGAATATACTTTAATTTAGTTACAATGATCTGCTTACTCAAACGCACTGGCTTGGAAGGTCAAGGCTAGAGCACGTGATAATGAAGACCACTAAACCTTACCTACTTTGGTGTAAGGGAATTGGTTTAAAATTATGACAACCATAAGTAAGGACGAACCAGAAATCTAGCGCATACCTGAAAAGGACCTTTGAGATCATAGAGAAGACATCTACAGATATCTTCACTCTGAAGGATCCTACTAAGGGACAACTTAATAATTGAGTGCATGCTAAGTTTCTGAAGAAGTACCACCCACACTCTAGTCCTCCAGCTTCTAACTCCCAGTAACTCATCCGTCCCCTACCCATCTTTGTATCTGATATTCTGTCAATTGGGGAAATGTTGCAAGTGGTTTGACTGACATCATTCATTGCAACAGTTTTCTAATATTTATGTTTAAAGAATTAGAGATATGATTTGATGGCTTAAGGATGTAAGTCCTGGGGACCAGCCCCTACAACTGGATAGGGAGCAGCATCCCTTTCGGACTAAAAGGGGGCCAAAGGCCCAAGTGGCCCCCCTGTCGCAGTTGAGCGACCTGGCGCATTTGGTTGATGAGCGCTGGGTGACTTCCCTTCCTCCTAGAGATATTTAGATCTCTCTACTCCCCCTCCTCAACCCTGATAAAATTAATAGAGGGGATCTGCCAGGAGGTTGTGCAGGCCAGGTGCCATGGGCGGGCCCTTGGGACCCCTCACTCACCAAGGGAAACTTACTAAAATTTTGATGAAACAGCCAGTGCTGGTATCAGAGCCCAGTCTGCAAATTCTGGGTTAACGGAGCTGGTCCAGACTGGGTGGGTCCAAAAATTAGATCAGAACTTGATTCAGGTTGCAAACCAGGTTACAAGTGACTCAGACCAGTTGCCCCTACCCCCGGAACAGATCTGTGAAGTTTGGATCATGTAGATGATCAAAATGAGAGTTTGGACCAGGTTGCGGATGACCAAGCACCAAGGCCACAGCCCCCAGAACAAATCTGGGAAATCTGAACCACGTGAGCATCCCAACTCAAATGGTCAAGGCCTGGATTGGTACCATCGACCTGGTCTGGCCCCAAAAATTGGGAAAATCTGCAAAAGTTTTTTTGATTTTTGCCAAGATTTTGGGCATCCCTCCACCCCCCCACCAACCAACCAAACCCCATTGCCGATCCCCAATCACCCAATCCTTCAGCATCCCCACTATGCAATTCTCCCAATACTTAAGGCAACTGCCCTGCCTATATGCAGTTGTTGGTTCATTCTCTTTCTTCCCACGCTTTGCGCTAAAATAAAGCCAAATACCCTGAACGCCTTGTCATGGACTCCGCCTGTTTTCTTTCTTCAAAATTCCACCAATCAATCTGGCAAAGTGTGCCGCCACTAAATAATCCTCCCAATGATCACCAAATAGGTCATCCAGTCACTTGACCCCGTTACATGGCAGTGGATTGTATCTGCGGCAAACCGCCTCATTCTCAATGACAGAGTCAATTCTCCATTTATTTTTGCATACCTATCTAATTTGAACCTGTCCGTTTGATTTGCTGTTGGGATTCCTGCAACCGCTCCCCCATCAGAGCAGCCTCAGGGCACCCCCACCCTAATGCCCGCGAGTTCAGCCCCCACACCTGGATCATCCACCACTAATCCCACCCACCTGGGGGCTCCAGAGCACCCCACTCAAGGGGGCTCGCCCCTAACGCTTGTCGCTGGTCCATTTTCCCCTCTGATGGCACCCCTGCCCACGCGCTGGGTCCTGTGCCGCCCCTCCTGGGCGCACAGGCTAACTTACTAGTAACTGAAGGCCAGCAACCGCGAACCCTGGAGGAGTCATCATCCTCCCTGCCTCTCCGCCCTTGGTGGTTGCCCCCACAAGACTCGCGGTTGCCCCTTACAACCATCTGGTTTTCCTTGGGGGCCTTCAGTACGTTTATAAACATTTACTTTCCTCACATCCCCACTAGATCCCCCTTCTTCTAGTTGCACAGACCTCTGTGCCCTTGGCATTCTGGGCTCTCCACTGGGTGCTCACACACCCTGACTAGAACCCAGTCTAATTCTTATCAGCCACTTCCATGACAAAGGAGGCTTGAGCGCGTGATCATTAACCTCATAGGGAGTGGCCAAAATTATATGAATTATTTTTGGTGCTTTTGCCTCAGCACCATAGATTTATATATATGTGGATTAATTCCCATAACCCTCCAGTGAAAATTCTACTACCTCAATCTAATAGTCATGTTGGCTCCTAGCCTCAGCATTTATATCTGCTCCAATCTATCTATAAATACTTCTATTCTGTCTCCCGCATCAGCATAAAATATCTAGTATGATGATATATATTCTTATTAAGTGTTATATGCCAGAAACACAAATTTTAATAAGTTGATAATGACTACAATTATAATACTTAAAGCCCTAATAATTTTCTCTAGTTAGCCTAATGTAGATTAATATCTCGCTAGTATACCAATTTTGAGTGCTTCTTAGTATACATAGAATGATTTAATAGGAATGCTAGCGGTAGGGGCATATCTTGGCTAAATCCAAAAATCAAGAATCTTTTTTCCTTCGTTGCTAGAGGGAGCCTATCAGAATAAGGACATCAAAGTAAGCTGTCGAGCCTTTGTTAGTTTCAGATACTATATTGTGCTCTTCTTTAGTTTTGATAAAAATACTTCTTTCCAAAAAGTGTCTTTTTTCAAGTTCTTCTATGTCACCTTTTTCTAAAGGTACCTTAAAGTTTGGAGCATAGTCTCTAAGCAATCAAAATCTGAAACCTAAGTGACAATTTCAACAGGGGGGCTGATCACCCGTGTCCACTTGGTGAATTACAGTAGACAATTTTCCATAATCGCCAGGTCCTTTTAAGATATCGTTCTATTATTCTTGAAAGTCTTCTAAGTTTTAATCTTAACATTAGTAAGGCTGTCCTCAATTTTACTATAAACAAGAGTAATGGTCGTTGGAGGATCAATCCCCAAAATTTTGTATAGAGCCAAAAGAGTTTACATGTGTAATTTGTTTGATAGGATAGGGTTTGTATCGGTCAAAAATGTCTCAGTTTTTGACCACCATCTTGCCTTCAGATTGGTGGATTCAGATTTGGCACTGACAGATTTCCTGATATAATCTCCCTCATGGTAAGAGTTATGACTTCTCATACTCACTAATTTGACCTCAGATTTAGGGCAATTCAGAAACATGGAAAGACGACATAGGTAAGTGAGGATTTCAATCCCAAAATTAACCTTATTTTATTTATTAACAAAAATAAACATGCTGACGAATTTATCCCAATGACATAGGGCACCACAATCAACACCAGAAAAAAACCCATAGTCTTTGGCAGATCAGTTCGCTGCCAAATCTTTTTTTTGTTAAGGATACAAAAAGTGGGTCGCTGTGGGATACCAGGTAAGACAAGGCAAGTGTGGCCCTGAGGCCACTAAAGAGACCCATGCGAGGGCGGGAAACAAGAAAGAATCCTGAACTGAGTTTAGAATTGTGCGGGCCTAACCTTTTAAGGTTGCTCTTCTGGGGAGCCCCTCCGCACTTTTCTTTGTGCCCCAGGGAGCATAAAGAATAGCTCGGGAGGGGCACAGCCCAGTGCCAAGCCCGCATGCACCTCAATCCCAAAAGACATTTTGACTCAAAATTTAAATTTCTGAATTTCGAGTAAAAATGAAATGATTGGTTTGACCCAACTGTTACATCACCCCCACTAAGAAGGAGCTCCCCACAAGAGGGTGGCCCATAGCTGGAGGTTACCACCATGAGGTCTTCCTCAGTAAATATGGAGCCAGACTGCAAGACCCAGTCCACCCGGTGAGGGGAAACATGCCCAACGTGGGGCTGGGCGGTTATCCCACAATTGGTGGGTGGACCGTGGGGTGAGGGGCCCTGCTGGGCCAGGTCCCTTGGTGCCAACCAGATCCTTGGCGAGGGGGAAGCCCCACTGGGATTTTGAACTGACAGTCGCTTCAGATCCAGGGTTGGCCATCAGTCACTGGCTCCCCCTAGTGCTGGTTACTCGACAACTGGGACCTGAAGCAACCACTGAGGTCAGACTGAACTGGAGACCTGGTGGCGTGCTAAAAGCACAATGAGTTCAGAATAATGTAACGGTTGAAAACGTCCCAGTTTTTGACTGCCATCTTGCCTTCATATTAGCAAATTCAAAGCTGATGCTGACAGATTTCCTGATATAATTTCCCTCAAGGTAAGAGCTTTGACTTCTCTTACTCACTATTTTTAACTTTGGATTATGGACAATTAAAGCCCCTCACTTACCTATGTTGTCTTTCTTCATTTACGAATTGCCCTAAATATAATGTTAAATTAGTAAGTTTGAGAAGTCAAAACTCTTACCTCAAGGGAAATTATATCAGGAAATCTATCAGCGTCAACTTTGAATTCACTTATCCAAAGGCAAGATGGCGGTCAAAAACTGGGACGTTTTCAACCATTACAGGGTTTATTATAAGTGATGATTGCTTGATGTGGGATTTGTAGAGCCTGTTTGGTTAAATTTCTTAAAAACAGAGATGTAATTATTCTAGGCAGGGTCTAAAAAACCTAAGGCAGGTCAAAGACTTTTATAAAGAAGGCTAGGTGTATAAGTATACTTCTAAAACATGATTATGTGGGACGTGAACTTTAACTCAGTTATTTACCATAACCTGCTAATTTAAAGGTATAAATATAGGATGATAGCAACTTTTCTTTCTCGTTGCAAACACTTTTGCAACCCATTCAATTCAAGACTAAATCTAGTTTGACAATCTCATAGAGGGGATTAGTCTGCGCCCATGTCTGGGAGCAGTTGGGCAAGCAAGGCAAGAGGAGCAGGCGGAAGGCCCGCGGCCTCTAACGTTCAAAAACGCCCTGGATAATCTGGCGGAATAGAAAAAAATCTAAAAAAACTGGTGGTCACATTTTCCCCGGAGATACTCGCGTGGCAAGCACAATGCAACCAGTACATCAACACGCCACATTCCCAGCCACTTTCGTTGGTGGAATTCGGAGTCCATGTGTATCTGGACATCCAAAAAATGGCCCTATGGGAAAAATTTTGTGAAGATGTACACAAAATTTTCCCAACCGCGGTGTACATGGCACCTCACTCCATGTCGCGCGGTTGGGTGGACCTAGGTTTCAAAAACAAAATAGCAGCAGACGAGGCTGCAGCGGTGCACATAGTGGTCGACCTCCCTGAAGGGCAACAGGTCGTCGAAACTAAACGCACTAGATGGACAAAATCGAACCAAATTTTCCTCACGTTTGACTTTCTGCCTACTATGGTAAAACGTGACATTTTGGAGCAACACTTTAAAGATGGTCTCGCCATATATGGTGAAATACAATCTTTCAAAATGCAACATTTCACGCTGATGCCACACCTGTGCACCAGCAAAGCCATCGCAGTTCTGACCCCAACTGAGGAGATCGCAAAGGACCTAACCCAGATCCCACACTCCACCTTTATTGACATCGCAGGGCACACCACCCACCCATTCTGGGTAACCGTGGACAGCGCGCCCCCCATTTTCACCCACTGTGACGCGTTTGGCCATAAGGCGCACGCATGCCCCATCAAAGAGGGCGTCACATTCCAAGAGCACCCCTCAGCGGCCATGGCCAGCGGAGAGGCATACTACAAAACAACTGCAAGCACCAAGGAGGCTTTCCCGTGGGGAGCACAAGGCTGCTACCTATTGGTAAAGCCCATCTCCCCGCAGGAGTGTAAGAAGGCCAAGCAGGCCCATAGGACCGCGGCCAAGGAAGCGGCCAAGGCCACCACCACCATCCCACACTCACAATGCCAGGAGGACATGGAGACCTTCGTGGCAGAAGCAACTCGGGAATCCATCACCCAATCAGATTGGGAGGCCCATGCTGAACGGGCCACTCAATCTGAGGATCCGATGGAAGATTTGATCTCGCCCAATCGCTGCACCCAAGCCCCGGTTGAAACTGACTTGGGACCTATCCCAACTGAAAAATTTTTTTGCCCCACTCGACGGTGTACCAAACTTATCCGCACCACAAAAAATTCGTCTGACGTCAGGAAAACAAAAAGCAAAGGCCAAAGCCAACGTGACTCTTTCCACAAAAATTAACAAAAACCCTGATAGCATTGCTGCTAATACCCGCGCTGCTGTGAAAGCCCGTGGGGACCTGGAAGAGGCTGGTGGGCCCAGGGGCCCACCCCCTCACACCTAAGGTGCGATGGGGGAAACCTTCACTCTAGGGATGCTGAATATTGCCGGACTCAAGGCCACCCCATCCCAGGCTAGGAAACTGAGTTTTTTACAAAACAATTTACCCGTGGATATCCTGACCATCCAGGAGTCCCACTGTCCACGAGGTTCTGAGGAAGCTTGGAAAACAATGCTCCTACCATCCCTATCCTTTTGGTTGAAGCACTGTGGGGTGCTAAATTGGAAAAACAATTTTTTCAAATTTACATCTTCAGAAACATTCCTAAATGGCCGAGTTCTCGTTGTCACCTTCTCATGGGCCGATGTTGCACACACAATCATCAACATTTACGCCCCAAATGGTGCACAAGAGCGTTGGGAATTTTTCTCATTGGTCAAATCCCTCCCGCTACCCCCCAATTCTTTCCTAATTGGTGACATGAACTGTTGGCTATCCTCACCAATGGACCGGTGGCCACCCTCACCCCATGCCCCACAGGGACACGTAGAACTACGCGTTCTAAAAGCCACCCTTGGGTTAATGGATGCACTGCCACGACATGCCCCACTGCTCAAAAACATGACGCGTCCCCACATCCACAATGGCCAATTAAGGTCCATGACCCGCATTGCCCTTATTCTAGCACTGGCAAAATTCCAACCCCACATCTCCCACTTCAAAACAACGAAAATGGAATTCTCTGACCACCGACTGGTCTTGATAACATACCACTTACCCGTCACAGTTGCAAAGGCCCCACATTGGTACAAAATCTGCCCCCCAGAGCTCGCGTCGCCAGGATTTTCCACGTGGGTGGAAGAGGCAACTTTGGCAAAATCGTTTGTTGCACCGTTTTGCGTGGACCCCATTTTCACATGGGCAACTTTCAAAGAAGACACCATCCGCCACTATCGCCATCTCTCATCCAGATGCTCAAGAGCCACATCGGCGGTTATATCGCATGCACTGGCGGAATTGGCCCACTTGGAGTCCAACATTCCAGCCTCAGGATATAGCCCTGCATGGGGCCAGAAGTGGGCGGAGGCAGCCGCCCACCTCAACGCACTTAAAAGGCAACACAAACATCGGTTTTGTGTCCAATACAGGGCCACATGCATCACTAAAGGTGACAAGTGCACCGCATACTTCTTAAAAAAAAATTTTGCCCCACGCCAGAGCGTGGCCTGCACACTGGTGCGAAGATCAGATAATTATATTGTGGACACACCAGCTAAAGTGGCAATTACAAAGCAAAGATATTACTCCAAGTTATACCAAGCCAAACCAATTCAGCCAGCTGAAATGGCGGAATTTCTCGACAGAGCTCATATCTGCACCATTCTCCAATACCCGGAAATAATGAATTTAATTACTCCAAACAAATTATAGACTACCATTCACAGTGCGCCAAACCAAAAATGCCCAGGCCCAGATGGCATTCCATATGAGTTCTACAAAAAATATTTTAAATATATATCCCCATTGCTGCTAGCCTCACTCAACCAAAGCCTGTTGGAAACGCGCCTCCTACCAGGAGGACATGAGGCCTTTACGGTCACACTCTTCAAGAAAGGGGATAGGCTAGACTTAGCTAACTGGCGCCCCATTTCTCTATAAAACACAGACACCAAAATTTTAACAAAAAACATGGCTAACCGTTTAGGGACTGTAGCATCTGCCACCATCTCCCCAGAACAATTTGGTTTCATCCCCAGAAGGTCAATTTGGGATAACGTGCACTCTGTGGCTAATGTGTGTCAGTCCACAGCCTCTGGGGCACTTGTATTCTTGAACCAACAAAAGGCCTATGATAGAGTAAACTGGGAATACCTTAGGGCCTGCCTCCAACAATTCCGCCTACCTCCCCGCTTCATTAACTGGGTGATGCTGCTCACGAAATCTGCAACAATAGCAGTGCGCGGCCCAGGTTTCCTAACGGAAGTAGTCCATCCTCAAAGGGGCCTGCGACAAGGGGACCCCCTGAGCCACTCTTATACAACTTCAGCCTTGACCCACTACTGCGAAATGTGAATGGCCAACTCATTGGGGTCCATGTGCAAGGCCAAACCCCAGTCAAGATGATGGCATTTGCAGATGATTGCGTGGTGGGGGTGTCTAATAACAAAGATGCACGCGCGCTTAAAGCCCTCATCCATGAATATTCCTGGGTAAGCAACGCAGCACTGTACACCTCCAAAAATGAAATCATCCTCCTTGGTCGGTTTACAGAACTGCTGGGCCCCAGCAAGTAGTTCCCAACCCGGCCCATCTGCTCGCCCACGTCCACGCCTTACTAACTCAAAACACACCGCTCCACTGGTGCTCCCCTTTGTGCCACGACCTACCATAGGACCGGTACGCCATCTGGGCGTGTGGTTGGAGGCAGGTGGATACGCGTCAGCAGTAATGGAGTGCCATATACTGGACAACGTGATGAAGCAAATCGCCTCTCTCAGAGCCCACCCTACTACCCTCACTGGCAGGGTTGTTCTTGCCAACTCTATGCTCCTATCCAAAGTCTGGTTCGGAGCCCACGCCATCCCCTTCTCCCCAAGCTTCTTCAAATCCCTGTATGCTTTGCTACAAGGTTGGCTTTGGTCAGGCCGCCCTCCACCAGTACGGCTAGAGGTCATGTTTGGCCCTCATCATCATGGTGGCATGGGCCTACTTGACTTCAAAGCCCATGCCGCCAAGATCCTTGGCACCTGGATTGCGGCCGTCACTGCTCCTACACTCCCATCCCAACACTGGTCCCGCGCGGCCCGCTCCAACTTCTCCAGAGCCTTGGGCCCCAACAATCCATCAAACCCCCACTCCCTGATGATTTACTCGCTTCACACAAATCAGCCACAGGTCCTCACGGGATTAAAACCCACTACAAACGAATCCTACTCTCCATGCGAAGCGCGGAGTGGAGAATTCATATTAGTGGACATACAACCCGAAGAGGCCGCCCCTCTCCTCAGTTCACACAAGAGGTACAGGGGCTACCCATCCATGATGGCGTGATCCCCATTCGACCCCAAGTCCTATCCAGGGTGGACTACCTGGACATGATGGACATCTTTTATTTCAACTGAGACCCAAAAGACTATCTGGAAATACGCACACCATCCTCTGTTGCAGCCTCAAGTCCGCTCCCATGTGTGGCGCTGCCTGAGGCGGGTGTATCGTACAGCTGAGCGCTCTAATGCTTTACACTCATCCTGTGTCGTGTGTGGCCAGTATGGAACGCTGTTTCACCGCCTGGAGAAGTGCCCCACCTCTAAAGTAATATGGCGCGAAGTCCAACGTCTGCTAGGCCAGGATCAAACACATCCCTTCAGTCTGTCAAGAGATATGTTTGCTTCATCAATGGCCTCCCCCTCCCACCCTCCCTCCATGCTCTGGTGGTTGCAATCGCCATGTGGACTATCCACACGATTGTCTTGGATGCCATCGCTGGATCCATCCCCACCCTCCCTGAAGCTGTCCACAGATTCCGGTCTCATTTGGTGGATCACTTTTAAGCGTGGATGTTTAAATATCTCCCACCGCGTCGCCAACAGCTGGTCTCCTCCTGGTTCTCAGTCTGGTTCATCAAATCAGACCCCTTCCTCCACACGTGCTCAATAGTGGCTACGTCCCCTACACACGTTCCCTCCCCCTCCCCATAAGTGGCGTTCCCGCTGGCAACAAGAGATAGCATCGCTTCTCTGGGGTACCTCCCCTGGTACTAAGTTTTGTCTCATCTGAGTCATATTCGGAAGTGTCCATCCCATGGTCAGCCTTCCCCGCAATAAATTTAAAATTTAAAAATGGGATGAGAGCGTAAAGAAGCATTTCATACTTGGAATCCACTGTGTTATAATTTTCTCAGTATATCAGAGATATGCCAAAAGTTTTAAAAGCAGGGTTATGCCCACTGAGCAATAGGACCAATGATATGAAGATCACCATTCTCAAAACAACATAATTAACTTTTAATATATATGGAGCAATTGCCCCAATGACACTTCTTTATTTAATTTAAATTTTCAGTGGATCCTCGCTGGTACACTCACGCTCTACTACCAACAACCTTTCTCTCTAAGTCTTCTCATATTGCTGATATCATTAACCTTGGTTGATACTGAACATTTGCTTATACTATTTGTTCCTCCGTATTCTCATTGGTTCCTGAAGAATTCATAATCTATTAAATTCTTGATTTCCCTAGTTTGGGGCGATACACTAAGTATTTATTGTATGTCAACAACTCATTATTTGTTGCTTGTCAACTTCACTTTATCACCTGATTTGGAGGCGATCCAATATCCTTTCCAACCAAATATTGCCTCATCCTAAGGCGCTTGAATAATCATAACTCATAATCATGATCAGAAGATCCTAACCATTCCGCCGTAATGACTTAAGGCTTATTGTCTAGTCATATTAGAGTCATGACATTAGTCCCCCTGCTTGGAAAATAAGTCTCCTATTGTTTATATTCTGAAGGAACTTTGCATGCACTTGGTTGATGATCTGACCACTCATGGGGTCCTTGATGACTTAAGCGTTGATGCCCATCTTCTCTATTATCTTAAATGAACCAATCCTGATGTTGGCTAACTTGTGTTTCCGCCCAAACCTATGCTGGTCATAGAGCAAAACTATATCCCCATTTTGAATTGAGCTAGGCTGCTACGCCGCACCTAATTGGCAGCCTGATTCTTAATCTTCTTGGATAAGCTGCACAAGTATGATTTGGTTTGCAGCTTGATTAGCTTGTCCTCTAGGTTAGTCAAATAATGGTGTGGATTTAAACCACCTTTATCTTCTACACAAGCATAGAAGCAGAGTCAGAAGAGCAGAATGTTGTCCATACAATAATTGAATGGGGCTTTTCCCGTAGCAGAATGATAGTGAATGATGTATGCAAAAACAGTGGTGGAAAGGAGGGAACTCCAATCTGAATGTCAATCTGTCACCAAATTCTGGAGTATGTTCATCAAGGTCCCATTAATTTGCTCAAGAATCCCATTAGATTTTTGAGTGATAT
This sequence comes from Massospora cicadina, assembly GCA_022478985.1. Classification (NCBI taxonomy): domain Eukaryota; kingdom Fungi; phylum Entomophthoromycota; class Entomophthoromycetes; order Entomophthorales; family Entomophthoraceae; genus Massospora; species Massospora cicadina. The sequence goes on along the minus strand of JAKSZP010010750.1, from coordinate 24,895 downwards.
GGGTCATCAAAACCTGTGGATGGACATCAGTTTGTTGTTCATGGGAAGGATGTGGGAAGAGAAGTTAGTTCCATTTGTTGAAATTAGGATAGGATAGCTCGCTTGTGTGCATGAAAAACTAAATTCTAACAAAAATTGGATTAAAACAGCTTAATTTAATAAATTAAATAGACACTAAAAAAAGTTGTATGTTTTTATAGTTCTATTAAGTGTCATGGGGTAATGAAAAATGAACCTTTCAATATCCGACCAGTCAGTATTTAAACTGTATTAAGGGTTGAAGGGAATTTAATGATAAGTTTGGAACGGCTTGTTATAGTCCAAATAAGAAAATATGTGACTTTAGCCTATCAAAGCTCGGAAAACTCGCTTCACTTTGGCTGAATGACAGATGGAGAGTTAATTTTCAGCAAAATGTACCTGTGTGGTAACGATTTAATAAATTTCAGCCAATCCCCATTAGCTAAAATTATTTCACCTTAAGGGACCTCTGCCACACCTATAAAAGGGGGTGGTCCCCGCTTAAGTGTTTGAAGGGAGTTGGATGTGGCAGGGGGAGAAATCGCTGATGGACTCCCCAGGTTCCCTTACATGGTTGGGGAAATTGACTGCCCGGCTTCATGCTAATTTCCCGTTTAGTATTCATATTAGTGTTACCCCAATTTGTGGTGTTCCACCGAGAATCAGCCAAGGTGTTTTGGCTGATAAAGTCGCTTATATCATTTAAATCCTCCTTATTATCATCAGAAACTTGTAAATGTCTGACATTTACCTGCGTTGACCCATTTCAACCCAAAACATTCTTTTCTTGGAGCCGTGAGGGCAATTGTGCAACACCATTGTCAGTAAAGGTGAACTGGGGACAACCATGTCGCTGTTTAAACAATTCATCACAAACTTAGCCACTGTGAACGCCCCCAAATTGCTTATTGCCCATGCCTCAACCCACCTGATCAAGTGGTCAATTGCCACTAGAATTTACTTGACCAGTTAGCTCCTGTTGGGAGAGTGCCAATGACATCAATAGAAACTGTGTGCCAAGCAAAGTGAGGCTTCACTAGTCGTAGGAAGTCTTCTAGCAGAACAGCTTTTCCACTTGGCACTGGTGGCAGCAGGAAATGGTTTTGATCATGTAGAATTGCATACTTTCACATTAATGCTGAGGTCACAACAATTCTAGGGTCTTGCATACTCCACCATGTCCAACTGCTCAATGGGCGATCATAATAATATTTGGTCAAGTGGAAGGCCTGGGGAAAATAATGGTAGTGTCCCCCATCCACTTGTACAACTCGCCGTTCTTCTGGAACATATTGTCCTATATCCCATCTAATGCTTAGATGACTTGAGCCAATTTATCGTTTTACTTTCTACTGATCATCTTATTGTATATTATGTTGCTCAGGTCTACCATAACCACAATCATGGGCAATCTCTATAAGCAATCTTCATTCTGGTGTTTGGCTCCAGGACGGCGAAGGATTATGAAATTGTAAGCCTGCAGTTTGAGAGCCTATCAGGCTAGCCAACATTCTTTTTCTTACTATTCTTCAACCAGAATAACAAAGCGTGATCCGTTACAGCTTTGAACTTCACTCCATGTAAATATACTCTAACCTGCTTATAGACATAGTTCACCGCTAAGCACTCTCGCTCAGTCATGGTATAATATGCACATGGCAGTTCAGGCTCTGACTGCAGTATGCAACTGGGTGCTCCTCCCCTCATCAACTTTTTGGTATAAGACTGCCCCAACGGTGGAAAAAGATGCATCCATCTGGACGATAAACTCTTTATCGATATTGGGTTAGCGCAGCATCAATGCATTGCTTAATGCCATCTGAAATTTATTAAAGGAGCATTGTCAACGTTCCGTCCATTCAAACGCAGCATCCTTCTCTAATAACACAAACAGTGGACCTCCAATACAACTAAAGTCGGATATAAATTGGAGGTAATGCCAACCATCCCTAAAAATACTTGTATATCACACTTACTGTTTGGTGCACTCATCTTCTGAATAGCCTCCACCTTGGCTGGTTGGGGCTGCAGCCCTGTCGCATCTACCACAAACCTGAGGTACTCCAGCTGATCCTTGTAAAAGTGGCATTTTCAGGGCTTGCTCTTGATGTTGGCCTCAGCCAACCTGCGGAATGCCTCCTTTAAATGGGTAAGGTGCTCAGAAAACTTATGGGAGAATACGTTGGTTTTGTCAAGGTATACAAGAACGCATGACAGCTTCAAGTTGCCAAAGATATTTTCCATCGCCGGTTGGAACGTAGCTGGGGCATTACACATCCCTTGTGAAATATGGGTCACTTGAAAAACCCCTTTGGACTTAATAATGGCGCATTTCTCCTGTTCCGCTATGGGTAACTCTATATGCCAATAGTCTGATATCAAATCCATTGCCAAGAAGTAACAAGCTTCTCCCAACCAGTCCAAAGCATTGTCAATTCATGGCAAGGGGTATGAGTCCTTTTTCATAATGCTGTTGATCTTGTAATAGTCTATCACTGCCCAGTTGGTACCATCCTTCTTTTTGACATCTAGGATAAGTGAAGCCCATGGACTCTTCGACCATTCAAGCATTCCTTGCCCCAGAAGCTTATTGATTTCCTCAGTGACAACTTCTTCCGCTGCTCTAGATCAGCAGATCTGCTGGAGCCTTATGAGGGATGTCACCCATGTCCAGGTGATGTACAATTCCCCGTGTGCACCCTAAATTGTGGTTGTTTTTGGCAAAGATCACCTTATATTTTTGAAATAAAGCGATACCCTGATCTTTCTGATTTTCAATAACCCCATAAAGTTTTTTCGCAGTACTAGCATCATTAAATTGAGCTGCGATTTGACAGGCAGATCAAATTTATCCAGCGACCTGAACTCATGATCCTAGAGGACCTCCTCATCTGTGGCCCTATGTAAATATGCCACTATTTGGTGTAAGCGGATCCGCATTGGTTCATTCTGGAGATTTGCTAACAAGACCTTGATCTCCCCATGTCCCAAGAGTCTGATTCCTAGGCCTACGTGGGGCTCAAGCTGAAATTGCTGATAGTTCTAATGACCTCCCCATAAAGCCTAGCAGGCACTTTCACCTCTAACTCAGTGTTTACTATCACTTGGTGGCCGGAAGGGATGGATATAGGGCCAGCAGCACTAAGCGGCATCCCTTTCATATTCATAACGCTGGTGAAGGGCCCAGGTCTTGCTCTTAAGTTAATGGTAGCAAACCAGAATTACCCCGTCACTATATGCAAGATTTATATGTCCCATGTGCACCAAGTCCTTTGGCACTCCGTTGGAGGTAAAATAAATTGGGATCCGTTGTCCAAAAAGTGTGAAAGTCTCCTCCATCTTATCAACAACAGTATCATAGTGTCGCATAATTGCAGTTCCAAATAAAAGGTCAAAATTGCAGTTTGATAACACTAACTCCAGAGCCACAATGACAATTGACCCAAACTGCAAAGGTAACGCGCCGTACGCTCCCTCAGAGACTGTGAATTCTGCTCCAGCAGTCCCATACACCAATCAATGTTCCATATCAGGTTTTAATGTCAGCTTCGCCACCAACTTGGTGGAAACTATTTTAAGTGGAGCGCCCTTATCTTTTATAGTGCAAACTCAGGCTTTTGCTACAACAATGTCGCAGTAGGTACAATCTGAGTAAGATGAATGTTGACTGTTTACTACATGGACATTCAAAGGTCGCTTTTTTCAAGGAAGCTCATAATACCCTCAATAACTTTAGGGTACCCTTTAACAATAGCGTCCACTGGAAAGGCGATGTCTACTCCTCTCAGTGAAAGCGCATCTGCTAGCAGTTCCAGTTTGTCTGAAGAACTTTGCTCAAACATTTGACAAACATAAGTCTTCTGTTGCTCCAGAGAGCCTTCATGCGCCGTGTCATTGGCTTGTGTTTGTGCCAGTACATTTACTCCCCCAACTGGCTGCTGATATAAGAATGTATCATCATATTGGGGGACTTCTGCTCTATATAATTCTCTAGGTTCAAGCGGGACGTTTGAATTTGTGATAGCGGAGGTAGAGAGTCATGTCTCTACTCCACTCTGCATTTCCTTAGTAGCATTGATCCTGCTGTACGTAGTGAAACCATAGATTGGCAACCTTGTGCCAGGTGCCCAGAATGACCACATAAAAAATTACCCCATAAGGCCTGCGTCTTTGATTATTGTAAGTTGACCCATGAAGAAAGTTGGACTGAAGGTGATTGGTGTAAACAGGGCCAGGTGATAGGATGGCTGCTGATGGGCAGCTTAATTAGGCCAGGTCGGCAGGTGGGCCATTGACAATAAGCAGGTATGGGCGGACGTTAAACTGCTTGGGGTAACTCAGTGGAAACTGAACTGTACAGGCGATTTTCCCCAAAACAATTTGGTCCAGTGATGGCGGCGTAAGAGTTCCGCTTTGTATTGAGTGGAGGAAAGGTTACAGCTAGATGGCGCAAAAACTAAAAATTTTGAGCAGGGGTACGTCGTCATCCAAAATCAGTGTCATGACATTGTAAAGCTTACAGTATGGCTTTACAGTGTAGGTCATCTCAAAGCATGCATCAGATTTGGATAAATTCCCTGCTCCAATTAACACATGGGTTTCTGCTGTAAATCATTCAGTAAATGTGGTGAGGGTCTCATTACGCTGAAATCCAATGAACAAGAACTCATCTTTCTGCTGTAACATCTTTGCAGTGCCCATGAATAGCAGCAGCACAGTATCCTTTACTTCTTGGTATGTAACTGAACTGTTTAAAAGACAAAAGGTGATTTGGTCGGCACTTCCAACATCTAAGGTGGATATTAACAGCTTTTCTTTTCGTCAGTCAGAGGCTCCTTCTGTTGTAAACTTGATTCGCTTAAATGACCCATGAATAATTTCATTGTGATTGAACAAAGGCAGCTTATCACCGCAAACCTCTTGAAGAAGCTCATCCTGCCTTTTGAGCATGCGTTAAAAGCAAGTTTGAGTTCCACATATTTGACTTGTGTAGCATGTTGTGAAAATCCCCATCGATGCAAGCCTGATGTTCTAAGGCCAGAAACTGGTGAATAATTTCTGTGTAATTGATCAATATGCCCCCTGTAGTGAGCACCAATGTTATAATTTTGGTGTATATCAGTGATACACTGAGGGTTTTATGCACAGGGTTACGCCCACTGAGCAGTAGGACTGACGATATGAAGATTGTCATCCTCAAAACTACAGAATAAACTTTTAATGAATATGGAGCAATTGTCCCAATGACACTTCTTTATTTAATTTAATACTTTCAGCGGATCTTCGCGTGTCCACTCACTCTCTTTTACCAACAACCTTTCTCTCTCAATCTTCTCATATTGCTGATATCTCAGCAAACTCAGTCAATACTAACCATTTGCTTAGACTATTCGTTCTGCCATATTCTCATTGGTTCTGGCAGAATTTATTATATACTAAATTCTTGATCATCCTAGTTTGAGGCGATCCTCTCAGTATTTGTCATATGGTGACATCACATTATTTGTTGCTCATTGACTTCACCTTAGCACCTGATTCAGAGGCGATCCAATATATCCTTTCCAACCCAATATCACCTCATCCTAAGGCGCTCAAATAACTGTAACTCATATTCATGATTGGCGGATTCTACCTTTTCCGCCATAATGACTTAGGGCTTATCGTCCAGTCATATTAGAGTCATGACACACTGTATGGGGTAAACTTAGTTTTAAGCTCTATAATCTTATACTCTATCCAGCAGATATAAGTAGAATACTCTATGAGGCAGGATCTATTCTTTAAGGCCCCTAAATTTTGGTTGGGAGATTAACACTAGTGGTATACAATATCCCAAAAGAGAGGGGTATTGTTCCTTTTGATTAATTTTACAGTTAAATTATATCATTATTGGACTCCAATAAAATTAATAATTATTATCTTCCAAGTCATTACAGGGGTAGTAATAAGAAGCTTTCCAAATCTCAGAGGCAAAGTAAAGTATTCTGTATCACTTTATCGGTGAACTCTCAAAGTTTCATAATCAGCATGAGGAATATTTAAAAGAAATTTTGATTTTTTTTAATTAGTCAGGAAGATACAAGACTAACTAGTGATCTGGTGTCAAAATTTTAGCCTAAACTTTAGTCTTATGGACCACTACTCTACCTTTACAACTGAGGATGTAAGTTAAGAATAAACTGTTAGAAGAAAGTCAGTTTGTATTTGAAGCGAGGCTAGCTGAGTTTTTTGTTTAGGCCAAACTTGAAGGTCTCATTTTGTTTAAGAATTTGATCAGATAAGGGCTGACTTTCTCTATCTAAGATGACTGCAATAATTTGTTGCAATGATTGTCCAATTTAAAATTTAGAAATGGTTAAGCGTTTATTGCCTTGAATAGAAGTAAGCACTTTGACTTCAATTGGCTAACTAATAAAAAGAAGCCTGAAGGGCTAACTATGGGACTAAGAGGATGAGGTATGAGGATTTAATCAGCAAAGGAAGCCTTTGCCAAAGATGAATAATCTTTTTATGCCTTATTCTTAGTGCCATGATATCAGCTGTCTATGGTGTGGTTGGAACATTTGCAGTAGATGCAGTATTTCCAAAATAATTTCTTTTGGAGGAATTACCATTAGGACTAGGGATCAAAGTTTAGGGGAAGGTTGGGAAGAGTCAGCGGACTTAAGGAGATCAGCGGAAACTCCATAATGTGATCCTATAGGTGCAGTAACGAGGACAGGTTATACTTTACTGCTTTATGGTATAATTGTATATTGTTAATAGCCCTAAACGCTGATATAGCAGCTTTAATGGCCTTATCCAAGGTTTGCCAATTTCCTGCGACTAAAGTTTGGGCCTCAAGATAGATCTGATGGGCAAAGTCATTAATAGATTAACCTTGTTTAAGTGATCTCCATATACGCCTGCTTTTGGTTGGCTAGAATTAACCTAATCCCAATTTTCTGATATAGGGCAGGTTTTGTATCATTAAAAGTACAGCAGGTGATTAATTTAGGTACCTTTATCTCTTGCGCCACTTGGCTAAGGCATCTGGTTAAGTGCTTGAGACACTAATAGTAGATGACTTCCTCTATGTCAATTTTATATCAATTCATAGAGAAGAAAATGTTAACTCCTCTGGTACATACCTGTCCTTGAAAAAGGTATTGAACAGGGACCATCTAGTACTAAAAAAAGGTATTGAACAGGTTACCTATAGGGCTAGGGACCAACAAAATGAACAGACACCAGGGGTGCCCTTTGGTCCTGTCAAGATTTGATATTGTGGATGGATTTGTCTGATAAGATGGTAACTAGTTGTTGACATACTTCAAGATTTACCTGTTAATATAGTCAACCCGTTCAAGAATGGCATGTAATGTCGTTCTAATGGTGTAAGTTGTGGTCAATTTTCTAATTTTGATCTTTATATCAGAGGTTATCACTTGCAGATCAAATTGTTTCTGAAAATGGCAAATATTTGGTTTTCCATATTTTCATGAGCTTTTTAGATTAACAAACCAGAGTGAGTAGTCCACCTCCATGATTGTCAAGATCTTCTAGGGACTTGGGAAGCCCTGGAAGAGAGCACCAATTTTGTTGGGAAAGGATATATTATATACATTTGTCCTATAATTCGTGCAGGTCTTCCAAAAATCCATGAGTAAGGATTTTTAATAAATTTAAAATTTAACTATACAACTAAAGGGAAACTCTTTTAATTAACAAACATATATATTATGCTATATAGAGCAATGACTTAATAGATTTAGCAAACAAAATTTAACCTAGTTTATCTGGCTATTTCAATACTTATAGTAGTTAGGGATTAAACTTTAAGGTAATTGCAAAGCACCACTGAGCCAAGATATACTTTTATTTAACCAAGGCAAGCCAACCATGGGACAGGCATTACCAAAAGAAAGAAACAACATGAAACCTGAACAGGGTCAACTCCGTCAAAGAAAGTTTTTCACCTCCAGATAGGGACTCGAATTTTTCTGGTTACGTCTTGGGCAAGGTTTTCGTGTTATTAGACCTACTAACCGCCAATAGCTTCTTTTGGCTGGCACTCTGATCAATGTGCGAAGGGTGGGATTCAACACGCAACCTTCAGGTTGGTAGCCATACGCCCTTACTGACCCGCCTTCCACCCCCTTGAGCCAAGATATACTGATTTGCTATTTAGGGTTTATTCAGAATCAGTTTACTATTCTAAATATGTAGCATTTTATTGTTTAAATTGGGTTTTTGCTATGATGTTAGGAGTATTTGATTCCTGTATTAAAAGGATAATTCCTGACAACTTTAGTGGCCAAAACTTTAGATTGGGTTCAAATATCATTATCTTAGGTAATTGAACTATTATTTCATGAAGATCACAGCAATATAGTAACCAAATGTTTGTATTGGCCTGAAATCCCTATAATGATGAACTAGATATCTCAGATCTATTTGTGGATGACTCAACAGATAATCCAATTTATAAAGCCCTAAATCAGAATGTAAAGGTTGTCACAAAAGCTAGAGTGAAGGGTGATGATATTCTGATATGCTGGACAATAAGCCCTGAAGAGCTATGGCAGACTAGCGAGAATCCGCTGACTAGGATGATTATTTACAATTATTTGAGCGCCTTGAAATGAGGCAATATTGTGATATAATGGTTTATTGTAGGATTGCCTACAAATAAGGCAATAAGACTATGTTGACATTTGACAGATATATTATTTATATTGCCTCAAACTAAGGCGATAGAAAATGAAGAATACCATCCCAAAACCAATAAGAATCATCAGAACAGAATATTTAAGCTAAGAGAATGGTATCATCCAAAGTCGCTTATATATAAGCAAGATGGGGCTATTGAAAGGGGAGGTTGTTAGTAGTTTAGAAAAGAGCGGAACAGCAAAGAACCACCGTATTTATTAAATAAATAAAGTGTCGTTGGGGCAATTGCTCCTATTCTTAGCAAATTTCAAGTATGTTCAGAGGACCAACGATCCCCATATTATCCATATGTTGTTCTGTGGGTTAGACCAGTGCAACCCTTATGGTGTATCCTAACGGTAATGCCCAAAATTATAACAGTGGTGCTCACTACAGGGGGCCCATTAATCAACCACTAAAGAATTAAAATCTTCAGTCACCACCATGTCTCATCAGGCCTGCTTTTCCAGGAAAACCTCATGAAGTACTGCACCAGCCAGATATGAGAACTAAACTCGCTTTAGACGTGGTGCTCAAAAAATAGGATGAACTTCTTTAAGAGCGGAATGCTATTAAGCACCAGCTCAACAGCATGCTTAGCCAAATGCAAATTCTGGGACAACAAAACAAGCAACTTGCTGATCCTTAGATGATACTATGAACAATTGCGTTGCGCAGAGCGTAAGTTGAACGGTACCTCTCAGCCCTCTCATTTGGAAGAGGAAGAATGACAAGGGGCTGCTCAGAAAAAACTATACAATGAGGAATATGACGCTGGCAGAAGCTACTACAGCAAGGAGGGCAGCTCTGGATATGGTTATGAATTAAAGAGCAAATTCCCCCAAGTGATGGCAGTGCTGCTAACCAAAGAGGACCACGCTACCTTCAAAGTAGCGGACATCCTGACCTCCACTGGACCAGCTCCTCATTGAGAGACTGCTTATAATTCTTGACCAATTCCTCAGTACGCCCCAAAAAGTCGCCTCTATTAGTGGGATGAGGAGGTCAATATCAAGAAGCAGCCTCCATTCAATCACAATGGGGATATCCATGGTTTCTTTAAACGTTTTGAGTTTGCAGAAGAAGGCACATTGAATCAGTGTAAAGCTAAACTGTCAATATCTGCTTTTTGATGTCAGGAGTGCCAATCAAGTCACCTGCTACCTTCCAAGCAGCTCCAGTTACCTACCAAGAAGTGAAGGATACAGTGCTGCGACTGTTTTGGGGTACTTCCAAAATGTCACAGCAAAATGCGGAGTTTTTGACTATTGGGTTCCGCCATAATGAGACCCTCATAGAGTTTTTCTGACCAATTTATGGCGGAAGCTCATGTGCTGATTGGGGCAGGCATTTTAGTGGCAGCTGATGTGTGCATCACAATGACCTCCACGGTAAAGCCATACTGTGAGCTTTACAGTGTCATTTTCCAATTTTGGAAGATGCCATTCTCCTGCTCAAAATTTTGCAGTTCCTGCGCCATATATCCACTAACTTCTCTTCGCCCAATATGGAGCAGAAACATCCCACTCCCACTGGACCCTCTTATTTAGGGGAATACTCTCATCCTGCCTGTCGGGATCATGGGGGTGTTATCATGTATCCCTTAAAAAATTTTGCCCGGGGGACCTGAAGTTTAAGGGTATTGGATTACCTGTTTTTTGCTTCTCTTGGTTAAGAAGTCTTTTTTCAGATACTTTGTCTGTATAGGCAATTTATAAATAAATACATAATTTTAGCTTAAAATAGGAGAAAAGCAATATAAGTGTAAAGTTTATTAGCTATATGCCAGCTATATAATGGTCATCAGGGAGGTGTTTCAGGGAAAATCTAAGCAGCCCGAGCTTAGATTTAAAATAAACAAATCAGGGATTCGGTGGCAGCCCAATTATCTTTTTGAATTTCTTGTGCTCGTCTCATGGCTCAGGTTTGAACTTTAAGGTTGAGTAGCTCCAAGGAATCATGATTCAACTGTGTCATTTGGTGTTGATCCCTGACTTTGATAATCATTGACTTTTGTCAGAGGATTATCCCTGACAGAAGTTTATAAACATATTGATTGGTTTTGGATCGATCCCATAATCTGACACATCTGAATCTGCCATTAGGGTAAGAATCCTGACAATTCCCCCTCTAGGTCTTGGCACAGGGGGGAAAATGGCTGGATAAAGTGACTATGGACACGGTTTACTACTTTACCATGAACGACCTCTATGATTGAGTGTTCATTGCCCCACATATAAATGATCTTGTAAGGCCCCAACCAGTTGGTTCCCATTTATTGTCACGATCTCCAGACCAATGATGGTAGAAAAGAACTAGGTCACCCAGTTGGAAGGTGCGCAGGGGGTCATGCTTATCATTAGTTTGGTTAGTTTCTCTGCTGGTGGTAATTGATAAGTTCTCAGAAGTTAGAGCCTGGAGTCAGATGATTTCATCGGCAATGCTTCACATAGTAACTTCAGGGGCGTCAGGGGATTCCTGATCTAACGCGGACTGCACTCTGGAGGGCAACTGGGGATTTCATTCATTCAAAGCCTGGAAGGGCGACATCTTAATGATTCTGTGGTAGCTTATTCAATTGACCAGAATTGCACTAGGCAAATATTGGGGCCATTGCAGAGGGTTGATCATGGCCATTTTCTGAAGAGTGTCTGTTAGGGTACCATTCACCCGCTCCACCATTCCATTGGTGGAAGGATGGTAGGGAGTGGAAAATACCTGGGTGGATCCCATCAGCTCAGCTAAATCAGTCACCAGTGATGATCAGAAATTTTGCCCATTATTGGAGAGTATTATGTGGAGCACCCATGCTGGGTGATAATCCAATTATATAAGAAGGTGGTGGTAGCTTTTGCTGTAGCGGAAGGCAGTGATACAGCTTCAATTCACTTAGTTAAATGATCTACGGCCAGAGGAGGAACCAGTGACCATTAAAGGCTCGAGATAGAGGTCCCACAACATCAATGCTAATAGTATGGAAGGGTTCACAGGGTGGAACCACTGGATGTTGTGACTGGGGATTAGGTCTGGATTGACTTTAGCATACCAGACAGGACTCCAATACATCTTGGACGTTAACAATCAATCCTTCTCAGTAACATTGAGTCTTGAGCCACTGGTAATTTTTCTAAACTCCTACATGGCTGACTTGCTGATGTCCCTCCAATATGACATCAGTACGCTCTGAAGATTGTACATAAGGCACTCATTTTTGGGACACAAGTTTGCACAGTTGGCCATTTCTAACTTGAAGACACGCCGATTTTTTTCTAATTCTTTTTGAAAGGTTGGGGATTCATCTTTCCATAAGTGCGGTTGAGTTAGGAAGCTATAAAGTTAATCTTCTCAGGGGCAGTTAAAGTTAATATGTGCAGCCAGGATAGGCAATCTGCATTTTGATATATGGGCCCTGGTCGATGGATGATGAAAAAGTCGTAGTTTTGAAGTTTTAACGACCATTGGGCTAACCTCCTGTTGGCGTCCTTCATTTGCTGTAGCCTTCGCAGGGAAGCATGGTCAGTAATTATAGTGAAATGTTTCTCATATAGATAAGGTCTGAAATTCTTAATAGCCAATAATATCGCCAAGCTTTTTCATTTCATAACGCTATAGTTGCGTTCAGCTCTGGTTAGAGTTTTGTATAGTAGGCAATAGGATATTCTACCAAGTTTTTGTCATGCTGCGATAGGATGGCTCTGATGGCTATATCACTAGCATTGGTAAAATGGAGAAGGGTTTTATTAAATTTGGGATGCATAAGTAGTGGAGAGTGGGAGAGAGAGATTCATAATAGGTCAAAGGCCTGCTGTTGCTCTTCTTTTCACTGGAAGGGTACCCCTTTCTTTAATAAATTTACAAGAGGCCCAGAGGTGTCAGAAAATTGGGGGATGAACTGGCAATAATATCCCACCATTCCTAAGAAAACTTGTACGTTTCATAAGGATTTAGGGGGGACATTTCGGAAATGGCTAGGACCTTGTCATCTATTGGGATATTCCAACTTTACCTACAATATGGCCTAAGAAATCCATTTCATTCTGAAAGAAGGAGCATTTTGACGGCTTTAGTTTTGATTAGGCTTGCCTTAACCGCTGGAAAACTTGTCTGAGATGATCTATGTGTTTGGTAAAGGTTTTCAAAAAACGGTAATATCGTCAAGATAAACCAACACACAAGAACATTTAAATCACTTTAAGTCCGTCCATGGCGCATTGGAAGGTATCAGGGCGTTACATAACCCCCGCGGCATTTTAGTGGGCTCAAATAATCCTTCACCCGAGATGAAGGCACATTTTAACCAATCCTCCAGTGATAAGTAAACTTGCCAGAACCCGCTGGCGAGATCCATAGACAAAAAAGTGGGAACCTGACATCAAGCATAAGGAGTCATTTATACGTGGCAATGGATAGCTGTATTTTCTGGTTATTAATTGAGGTGGAGAAAATCCATGACAACATGTTGACCACCATCCTTCTTCCAAATTAATAGAAGCAGGGAAGCTTACGGTCTTTTAGAAGGCACTAGTAATTTGGCTTCCAATAGTTGCTTTAGCTCTAGGGCCACTTGGGATTCCTCAACTTTAGATTTTCTGTATGGCCGAGATTTTAATGGAGGGTGAGCCTCAGTCTCAATTTGGTGAATTATCCCAGACATTTTTCCATAATCACTGGGTCCAGAGGAAAATATATCGCAATACTCCTCAAGGAGGTCTTCAACGTTCTGTCTCTCATTAGGGTGAGATTGTCACCAATTTTACTTTCAGCCAAGAGCTATGGTGGGTAGGGGGTTGAACCCTAAATCTTGGTTCGAGCCAAAACAACTCACATTGGTGATATTTTTAATAGGGCATAGTTTTATGTAAGCGATAGGGACATACTGAGAGACTTGGATGGTTTCAGTTGTTAAATTCCCTAATAAATTAGATATAGATTTCCCATAAACAGGATCCAAAATCCCAGGGCAGGTCAACGCTTCTTTGAAGGGTTTGGGTGGCCGCTTAGCTCCAAAACTTTGTTAGGAAGGATGTGAATCATGATCCCTATATCACAATAACTTATGGGCCAGGGGGTATTGTGATAGGATGAGGGGCATACATAGGGACCTCTCCTTTCTATCCAAAGCCTCTGGGGGTAACTTGGTTTTTCCCCTAAGACTTGGTACTCAATTTTGCAAATGGAGGATGGGTATTTGAGGAAGAAATCCCATTTTTTAGGTGCTCCTTTATTTTTGATGGGGAGTTTAAATATTAGCAAAATCTGATACCCTAGTAGGGATAGGTATTTTCCTTGTGATTGATGATGCAGTTAAACTCCCACATCAATTTGACCTCAATAAGCAACTCATAGTTATTGTTTTCTAGAGCAACAGCGGGGGCAGTAATTAATACCTTCCTAAAAAGAAGGGGTAAAGCTGAATAGGCTCCTATCGCCTTTTTAGACTAACTACCTGCCGTCCCATATTCAGCTTTGTGAATCAAGTCTGGAGCCATTCTTATCTTTTTGATAAGCTGGGTGAAATAACGTTAACTTGAGAACCAGTGTCAGTTATTGCTAGGACTTTAACCTTATGAACTACTACTTCAACTTGAACCACTGAAACTCCAAGTTGGGAGATAATAGCTAATAGACTTCATATGGGATTTGCAGTGAAGCAAGAGGAGGATTCTGCTGTGGCTAAGCTTGGGGTTAATTCAATGCGTTTAAAAGTTTTATCTGTCAAGGCTTGGCTTTCTAAAGAAGAGCTGACCACCAAAATATGTTTGGGTAACTGACCAACATAGAAGTAAGAAAGCTGGAGGTTTTTGTTTCCTTGAATAGACAGAGGGACCTTCAACTTCTGAGGGGCAGCTAACACAAAAAAACCGGAAGTACTGGTGAAACAGCTAGAACTAGAGCATGGGTCTTAAGGCATGTGTTTTCCATCAGCATATGGAGCCTCTTGCCCTATACTGACTGATCTTTTGTTAACTTATGTTGAAGGATGCGGAAGTCAGTTACATTGTGGTTGTTTCTTCTGCAAAGAGTGCAGTATAATTCAGTTGTAGGCAAATTGGTGGTTGTAACATCCAATACTTGGGACTGAGGCTTATTGGTGTTAAAATGAGGTGGCCCAACGTGTTTATGTAGTTTATCCGGAATTTCCAATATAGCCTCTCTAATATGGAGGAGGGATATTAAGTTAGACTTCACCTCTTTAAGATAAAGTAAGATATTAAGCATATTTTTAAACAAGAAAATGCAGCAGTGATGGCATCATCTAACGTAAGATGATTCCCTGCAACCAGAGTTTGTGCTTCAAGGTAAAAATGGAGGGCGAATTTGCTTTTAGTTTCCCTCAATTAAGGCTGATACCCATAAAGATCTGTTTTTGGTTGGTTAAGGGTAAGTCGCTCTTAAATTCCGAAGCAAGGCAGCCTTGGCATCAGTCCAAGTATGACAATGCATTAAATGGGGGACTATAATGTCTTAAGTCATACAGTTAAGACAGTTAGTCAAGTGTTTAAGTCGCTGGGTGTCAGCGGCTTCTTCCATAGCATTTATATAACAAAATAATAAGGAGAAGATACTTACTTCACCTGGGATGTACTTCTCTTTATACGACAATTTGAACATGCCACTGGGGGTGTTAATGGTCAAACAACGTTTATTGACATAGGGGGACCATTTTCACCAAAAAGGGGACCGTTATTGCTGGACTTTTGTAAGGATGGAGGGCGTCCACTTTATTTGTAAGGTGTTGATATCTTAAATTATTGGTTCTACCCAATTTTGGGTGGCACGAAGGGCCAATTTGGTTGCAACAAGAGGAGATAACCGCCAAATTTCGCTTTTGAGCTCAGTGGTTACATATCAAAGTTTGAGTTAAAGTTGCTCAAGGGTGAGAATTCGTTGCTCCATCCCATGCATCATAGCGGGGAATATAATTAAGAGTTAAGGGTGTTCCTGCTTATATGATGAGATCAGACGCCAGATTGACATTGTTCATAATAGGGTTTTTAATTACTATATTTCACCATGAACTTGAGGTGTACCTGGCAGGGAGCACCAGTTTTTTTCAGGATCGTGGGGTGTTAAAACATATCCTTTAATATTTTTTGGCCAGGGGACCCAAAGTTTCAGGGTGTTTGATTACCTGTTTTTTGCTTCTCTTGGTCAAGAAGTCTTTTTTAGATACTTTGTATGGATAGCCAATTTATAAATAAATACTTAACTTTAACTTAAAATAGGTGAAAAGCAGAAAAAGTGAAGAGTTTATTAGCTTAATACCAGCTATATAAAGGTCATTGAGGAGGTGTTTCAGGGAAAATCTAAGCAACACAAGCCTAGATCTAAAATAAACGAATCAGGGATTTGGTGGCAGCCCAATTATCATAGGTGAATTGCTTGTGCTCGTCTCATGGCTCAGTTTTGAACTTCAAGGTTGAGTAGATCCAAGGAAGCATTATTTGATTGTGTCATTTGGGGTTGATCCCCAACTTTAATAATTGTTGCCTTTTTTCAGGGAATTATCCCTGACAAAAGTTTAGGCTTTTAGATCAGATTGGGATCAATCCCCATAATCTGACGCATCTGAATCCACCCATTTGGGTAGAAATCCTGACACTGCCCACATTCCGCCTAGCAACCCCAGGCCTTACTATAATTCTGCGCCTCGTCCTCAGCCAAATTACTCCTAACAGTTTGACTTCCACTCCAGGCCTATTTACAAAATTCGTCAGTAACCCAACCACTGACCCATAACTAGTTACGCCAAATGTCAGCAATAAGATTACCAACCTGGCCCTGGCTACGCCAAATGTCAACAAAATTATCAACCTGTACTCTCTTATGATAACCAAGGATGTGGCTCTTATGGGGTTGTTTGCTATGAATGTGGTCGCCTTGGTCACCTGACATGGAGTTTTCCAAACTGTCATGTTCACTACGTGCAACAAGATCAATACTACCAGGGAAAAGATGGAGCGGAGTAAAGACAGGACTCTCTATCTCCGCTATCCCAACCCCTAACGTCCCACCTGAATCAATTGTAGTATATCCCAGGAATTCCCTCAATACAATGACAGGATTTTATACCAGCAACCAGTTAGAGGAGTGAACGTACTGACGTGAGTGCATGCTAAGGTTGCAGCGGATGAAGGACCTCAGGAGCAACTGAAGCTATATGCCTGTCATATGTTTGATCAAGCTCCTTCAGACAAGCTGGTCCAGGCACCGATGCGCCAACTCTGAAAGGAGTAAACGTCACCCCTTCCAGTAGACGCCATTGTTAAAAAATACCCAAAAGTCGGTGAGGGGATTATGAGTTTTCTTAGTCAAAAGGGATACCATAAATGTTAACATATTCAACAATCAATATTCTTCTTATGCTGAGTGTACATACTGCGATATTTTTGTAGCAAAAAAAGAATAAATGCTATAATAGATACAGTCGCTCCATTCAACATAGTTTCTACTAAGTTGATGGCAAAATTGACGTTAAAGCCTGATGTGGACCATTGAATGGTGTATGGTACCATTGGATCAGAAAACACAGTCTCTGAGGGATCATACAGCGCGTTACCTTTGTGGTCTTAGTCCATTATTTTTATAGCTCTAGCAATAGTGCTACCCAACAGTGTTTACAACCTGCTAATCAGAACTTCTTTCCTGCGACACTTTAAGCTGTCGTTGATTAGATAGAGGAGATCTTTGAAATTCTGGGGCGGCAGATCCAATTTACTTTACCTCTAGCAAAGTGCCAATGGATCTGATGCATATAGGTTATATCAATCAAACAATAGTGACGGCATATTAATCTTACATATAGTGACGAAGTGATTCCAGTTTGCTATCTTTAATTAAAAAGCTAGAATTAGCCCCTTACCCAGCAGATATACAAATAACAAGGGCTACCTTTTCGAGCTTCTGGGACTATATCAATTACTTACGGACATCAAGTCATTATGAGCACTGAGTTAGAGGTGGAAGTGCCAGCCAGGCTCTATGGGGGAGGTCACTGGGCCCTATCAGCAAACGTGGCTGGAGCCTCACGTGGCTCCAGGGATTATACTTCCAAGCCATGGTGAGATTAAGTTATGTTAGCAAATCTTATGAAGGAACCAATGCAAATCCCCAACACCAAATTGTGGCGTATTTACACTTGCCTTCAGTTGAGGAGGTCCTTCAGGTTCAAGAGTCTGGGTCGCTGGATGAATTTGGTCTAACCATCAAGTCTCAGCCTGGCATAATGACAGTGGTACCGTGGGAGAATTTAATAAGGCTATCAGAAGAAAAAAAGAAGAGTGATAGCTTTATTTTAAAAGTATAGGGAGATTTTCGCCGTCAATGAACATGATTTAGGGTGTGCATGGGGGTGTTCCATTGATTGAACACTGGGGATCATCCTCCCATCTGATCTCAGCCAATCCTCCAGTCAAGGGCAGCTGAAGATGTTTTCAATGAGGAAATTGATAAAGTTGCTGAAGCAAGGGATGCTTGAACCGTCCAAGAATCTATGGGCTTCACCTAATCTGACTGTAAAAAAGAAGGACAGTACCAAATTGGTGGTGATAAACTACCGGAAGCTCAACAGCATCACCAAGAAGGACTTGTATCCCTTGCCTTGGATTAATGATGCATTGGGACAGTTATAAGGAGCTTGCTACTTATTGGTAATAGATTTGATAATAGGTTACTAGCAAATTGAGTTGCCCATGGAAAACAGGAGAAATGTGCCGCAATCACATCCAAAGGTTTTTAACTGGCCCTATGCCACATAGGCTGATTAATGCCCCAGCTACATTCCAGCGAGTCATGGACACTATCTTCAGCGGCCTGAAACTGTCATGTATCCTCTTGTACCTCGATGATATCCATGTTTTCTCTAGAACCTTTTCTGAGCGCCTTGATCATCTAGAAGCAGTATTCCGCTAGTTTGCTGAGGCAAACATCAAGTTTAAGCCTTGTAAATATATCTTCTTCAAGGAACAGTTGGAATACCTGAGGTTTGTGGTAGACCTAAGGGGCTGAGACCACAGCCAGCAAAGGTGGAGAACATCTGAAAAATGACTACACAAACAGTAAGCGCAACATACAGGTATTTTTGGAATGGTCAACTATTACTGGTACTTCATCCCTATTTTAATATGTATTTGGGGTCCCGCTTTCTGAGTTGTTAAAAAATGACATGTTCAAATGGATGGAACGCCATCTTTGTGCCTTTGACACACTCCAGATGGCCTGATCAGCGTGCTGGTGCTCGACTATCTAACCTTTATTAAGGAGTTCATAGTTAAGATGGATGTGCCCCTTTCCTCTGTAGGGGCGGTCCTATCTCAAAAGGATAATTAGGGAGAAAAGCACCCAGTTGCGTACTGCAGTCAAAGCTTAAATTGCCATAGATGGAATTATACCATGACCAAGTGAGAGTGCTTAGCGGTAATCTACATGTATAAGCAATTTAGGGTCTACTTGCACGGTGTAAAGTTGAAATTCATAATGGATCATGCATCATTATGTTGGTTGCAGAACCTCAAGGAGCCTGAAGGGCGTCTAGACCAATGGGCTTTTAAGCTGCAAGCTTATGACTTTGAGATCCTCCATTAACCAGAAGCAAAACATCAGAACGCCAACTGCTTATCTAGATTGCCAACCATTGATGTGATGGCGGATCTTGGCAATGTGATTTAAAATAATATGCTCAGTGTTTTTATGATGACGAACCACCTTAAGTTATTAAAGCTTTAAACGAGATGTGAGAACATACCTTCCAACAGAATGGGGAATTGTACAAGCAGATTGGCAATTCTATGGTAAACTTTCCATGACCCTCAGCATGTCCTGGTATTATTATGAGCGCACATAAGGCAGTCAGAAATGGTAGCGTACACAAGACAATGGAATTTTTGTTGCCTCAGTATTACTGGGAAAGCATGAAGTCGTTGTGCTTAAAACTATCTCCTGCTACCACCAGTTTTAAGTAGAAAAGCCGTTCCATCAGAAGACTTCATACCAGTTTTGAAACCACATTTTGCTTGGCATACAGTTTTCCTTGATGTCGTTGGCCCTCTGCCAACAGGAGCTAACCAGTCTAAGTACATTCTGGTGGCAATCGACCACTTGACTAGGTGGGTTAAAGTGCAGCCAATATGAGATTTGGGGGTAGTCACAGTGACCAAGTTTGTAATGGAATGTATTATTTTAGACATAGCTGCCCCCAGTTCTTTCTTGCCAATAATAGAATTAACTTCACCTGCATATTCTTCCAAAGTTGAACGAGCTAATGGGCATCTGTGGGGTTTTGATAACCCCCATACCACCCTGAGTCCAATGGAATGGTTTAACGTGTCAATGGTAAATTGGTGAACATACTCCTGAAGCTGGTAACTGATAGACCCTCTGATTATAGTTCCCTCCTGTCTACCACCATAGTTGCCTATAACATTAACTATCATTCCACCATGAGAAAGAGCCCCTTTCAATTAATATATGGATGACACCCCGCTCTTCTGGAAATTCTCTATTTGTGCATAGAAGATACTGGCAGAATGGATCCTCAACATTACTTGACAAATTTAGCTGACACGTTGATCAAGTTATAAATGTGAGCATACTCTTTCAGCTTGGCTAAAAGAATTAAGAATGAGGGCGCCAATCAGGTAAAGCATATAGGGTTAGCTCAGTTCTGAGAATATGAGATGATTTAGTTTCACAATAAGCATAATTTCAGGCAGAAACACAATTTGGACACCATTTGGATTGGCCCATTCAAAGTAAACAAAAGAACGGGTGTCAACGCCTACACCATCAAAGATCTTGTGAGTGGTTGAATCATTAATTGCATGCATACTAAATTCCTCTGAGCGTATAAACAATAGGATACTTATCTTATAGTCAAGAGGAGTAATTTCAAGATTCTGATATGACTGGACTTGCCCTGAAGAGCTATGGCGGATTGGCAAGAATCCACCGACTAGGGTGATTTTTTATGAGTATTTGAGCGCCTTGAACTGAGGCAATATCGGGACATAACGGTTTATTGTAGGATCGCCTACAAATAAGGTGATAAGTTGATGTCAACATTCAACAAATATTATTCAGATTGCATCAAATTAATGAATTAGAGAATTGAAGAATACCATACTGAAACCAATGAGAATTGGCGGAACAGAATTATTTAAGCTAAAAGAATGGTTATTTAAAGTCGGTGATATATAAGCAAGATGGGGTGATTGAAAGGGGAGGTTGTTAGTAGTTTAGAAGAAAGCAGAACAGCGAAGAACTAGTGCTTTTATTAAATAAATAAAAGTGTCATCGGGTCAATTGCTCCTATTTTTAATATATTTTCAAGTGTGTTTGGAGGACTGGCGATCCTCACATTGTCTGTCCATTGTTCAGTGGGTTTAACCTGTGTGACCTTGCACCATATTTTAACGGTATCATCAAAAATTATAACAGTGTTTCTCACTACAGGGGGCCCATTGATTAACCACTAAAAATTAAAAATCTCTAGTTGCTGGCCATGTCACATTAGTCCTGATTTGCTGGGGAATCTTCACGAAGCACTGTACCAGACAAATATGAGGAATTCAGACTCAATTTAGATGCAGTTCTCATAAAACAGGATAAACTTCTTCAAAAGTGGAATGACGTTATGCACCAGCTCAACAGCACGTTTGTAAAATTCAAATTCTGAGACAACAAAACAATCAACTTTCTAATTGCTTAGATGATACTATTATAAACCTGCATTGCGCAGAGTGGAAATTGAATGATACCTCCCAGCCCTCTCATTGGGAAGAGGAAGAATGACAAGGGGCTGCTTTGGGAGAACTATACAAAGCGGCATATGACGCTGGCAGAAGCTACTACACCCAGGAAAGCAGCTCTAAATATGGTTACAAATCGAAAAACAATTCCTCAAGTGATGGCAGTGTTTCCCACCGCAATGTCCCACGCTACTTCCAAATCAGCAGACATCCCAACCTCAGCTGGACCAGCTCCTCATTGAAAGACTGTTTATGGGTCTTGACTCATTCCTCAGTACGCCCCAAAAAGTCGCCTATATGAGCAGGATGAGGAGGTCTATATTTAGAAGCTGCCTCCATTCAATTGCAATGGGAATACTTGTGACATCTTTAAATATTTTGAGTTTGCAGCAGAAGGTGCTGTTATGGTTAAATGACATGATATTGGGTACCTCCTCAAGGATAAGGCTGGGTGACAGGAGGCCCATAAGGTGAAGCTTCAGGCCCTTAATGACCTCAGGCACACAGTAGACCAACACTGGGTACAAGCCAAGTATGCCCAGGTTGGTACTAGTGAGGTGCCTAACGCCCAGCTCCTTACATCAGCCCAGGCGTTAAAACGGACGGATTCCTCAATTAATGCAGACAGTTCAATTCAGTTAGTTGAGGAATGGGGTTATAAAACCCGTTCCATATATGGATTTACGCGTTTGGATCAGATCCAACTTCAATTGATTATTTTAGTGAAGTCAGTTTTAATGTATTCTACCAATTGGGATGGTAGTGTTTGCCTATTGGTAAATTTGGTGCTTGGGCCCACTTCAGAAAAACCTAAATTTCCCCAACAAAGTTTAAATCTGTTTATGTGACCAACATTCCTTGTTGGTCGACTTTCCCAATAAACTTTACCCGTTTTTACCATTTTATTAAATGTTAACTCAGAAGATCCTGTGCGCGGCCCCTTTGAGGAGTTCTCGCATTATATTAACCATTCCATTTTTAGTATAATGAGATTATCCCCTAAAGCACCATTGGTTCACTCAGGTACCCTCCAACCTGGGCTGTTTCTCCTTTCTCTTTTTGTGCACCACGTGCTTATGTCTGGTTATTTAGCGCACTCCTTTGCTTTAGTTATTATTGCTCCAGCACCCTCTGCTGGGCTCTAGTAGCTTTAGTACTAATGGCTAGTTTCCTTGCATTGGCTCTGTGCACTGTGCACCACCACGCTGGAAACAGGAGAGTTATAGACACTCTCCTTACATTAGTCAACCAACCTTCTAATTTTTGTGCACAAATTTTTTGTGTGGGAATCTTCTATGGTGTAAATGGAGGGCGCCGGCTGTGGGCTTTGGCTGTGGTCAGCTGCACAGCTGTTTCCTTTTCCCGAAGTTTGGAGCAACTTGACGTTATTATGGTTGCCTCCAACTGGAAATTACCCACCCTTCACGCTCATACCTGGTGGATACAGATGCTTTGAGGTCTGAAAGTCATGATTCCCTGACTTTCCGCCAAAATTACCAATTTTGATTTTAATAAACGAGTTTTTTTGACAGTGCATTCAGATGATGATGGCGGAATTGGCGCAGATGGACATGGGGGTGTTGGCCTTAGATAACATTGGGCATTCCGTTGCTGTTATGGGAATATGGTCATCCACATCTAAAAATGCGTTTTATAATAAAAACACTATATCTTTTTATTTATTCAAGGCAAGCCGACTAGAGGATGGACATTACCAAAATAGAGAAAGAAAGTATTGACATGAAACCTGAGTAGGGTCAACTCTGTCGTAGAAGTTTTTTTCACCTCCAGATCAGGACTCAGATTTTTCTGGTTATGTCATAAGTAAGGTTTTCGTGTTATTATACCTACTAACCGCCAATAGCTTCCTTCAGCTGGCACCCCAATCAATGTGTGAAGGGCAGGAATCAAACTTGCAACCTTCAGGTTGGTAGCTGTATGCCCTACTGACTCGCCTTCCACCCTCTTATAATAAAAACACTATATAAATCTCTGAACCATATTTTCTCTCTCATAGCTCAGAGAAGGAGCCTAATCCTGTGTACCAAATCACCCCATAAAATCCCCATTTGACCTATTCCATGATTCGCAGCACTCAGGAAGTTGAAAAGGAACTGTGCTTATGATATGAAAATGTTTATGCCCCTGCTGAAGATATGGTAGGATATGTGGCCTCAGTAGTTAGAGTAGCCAAGTATCCCTCTCCATTCTTCGATTCAGAATCATACCAGGGTGACATGTTAATTCCAGATGAAGAGTTTGGTGGTGATTTACTGGCGTTTTTGGCTTTAAATAAAGACCATTCTGGGTATTTTCTACTGACTGCTATCCTTTCCTCCCCTGTAGATACCTCAGCACAACTATTCTGGTGGATAATGGCGCCACATAATCTTATGGACCAGAGCCTAGCCAACTATCTTGGGCTGAGCTACTTGCCAGGTGGTATGGTTAGAGGAGGGGCGTCATAGTATTCCCACTCTGATGATCATTGGGACTGTGAACTATCAAGTTGGCAAGTACCACTGTCTGATCACTTCCAATATATCAAATATCTCTTGTACCCTATCATTTTTGGTGTGGAGTGGTGGCAGATGTTTGACGTTAAAGCAACCTGAAAGAGAATACCCTTTCCCTTACATTAAAGAATGGACGCACATTACTTGTTCCTTTGTCAGAAGATAACGCCCAGAGTGAATTACTTACTGGCCCCATCTTAACACTCTTAGCCTTGCTTCTATGCTGAAGCCCACCGTGAAGGTTCCCCTACCTTCTTGTTTGGAGGTTTTGGAATCTTCCTTTGATGCAGCTTCTGCAAATGCACTACATGATCACTCAGAATTTGATTGTGAGTTCAAGCTCACTGTGGATTTGATGCGTATTTTTTCTCCCATTTACCCATTGACTGTCTGGGAGGAAGAGGCATTAGATGTGTGGGTGAAGGAGCATGTCGCGATTTCAATATGACTGGATGATAAGCACTAAGTTGATATGGTGAAACGGATGGAATCTTCTGAGTTGTTACAAATAAGATTAATTTAGTGTCTTGAAATGAGGTAATATCTGTTTTTGGGAAATTGGTCAAATTGGGAAATTGTAAATTGACGAATGAATAATTGGTGGAACCAATGAGATACAGCGAAGTGAATTACTAAGCCATGAAAGCGGTACCATCCAATGTCATTACCATACAAGCAGGATGAGATGATAGGGAGGTTAGGTTGTTAGTAGTTTAGATTAAGTATAACAGCGAGGATCCGCTGTATTAATACAAAAGATAAAAGAGCGTTGAGGGAGCGAGTGCTCCATTTTTAATTATATTTATACGTTTATTCTGTCGTGTCAAGGACAACAATCATCATATCGTTGGTCCTAATTGCTCAGTGGGTCGAACCCTGTGCAAAAATCCGTCAGCATATCTCTCAAGTACCGCCAATTTT